>NMRA01000660.1:189358-220144 GCA_002633005.1 Phoronis australis | reverse complement strand
GGCGTCGCTGCAAATCCGCTATACAGTATACAGCTTTCCACCAAGGCTAGGTGATGCAAGACATTATTCTTTGTTGTATTATAGTAACTGGTCTTGGCTAATTATCATTTTATGGCCTGGTCATGCATTCAGCCAAAAGTAGTTCCAGAGGTGGCTTATCAGCCAATTATTCACGCATGCTGACTCACAATAGAAGCTTGATAAGAGTGAAGGTGGATAAATGCGGTGTTCCTACAGTTTCTTGTTTTAGTGGATGTGTTCGCGACATGGAGATCTTATAACGTTCAAACGTGTACATCTATATGTAGTTAAAGAACCTATCATTAACCCTGGAACACTAATGACTAAAACCTTGACAGAGCTTCGGGGAGAACAAGCTCGTAAGCCTTGGTTGGCAATCAGTCTAAGACAACGCCAAACTGAAGTTTAGGCCCTACTCCCGTGAAAACTCTGTATCAGCTGCTGACTGCACAAGAGGGTATTAGCGCTCCCGAGCACAGACCTCTTCCACTTAAAATCTAGTACAGGTTGCAATCAGCAGTCCAATCTAATGTGTGCAGACACAAGGTGGCGAACTGGCTTGAGCTAAGTCTGATGCACAGATATAGTTGGCGCGCGGGTTTGTGGACCTGTTTTGGCTTTTACCCGTTAAGTAAACTAGCTTAGGTCACCAACGGAGAAGCCCGAACACCCTACTTTCACAAGACGCCTATCGAAATCTCATTACACAATAACGAGACGAGACTCCATCTACAATGTTGTGAACAGGCTTAGTTGTAATAGGTGTGATATGATAATTACATTGAACCACAGTAAGCCAAGAAGTTAGTACAACTGACACTGACCGTCTGTTTTGATGTTGTCTAAGTGCAGATCTGAGGAGGTGCTCTCGTTTGCAGCCTTCTGTCTTCGCCTACAAATGATCAGGAGGAAAGTGGAAAAGAATTTAATCCATATTATTAGATTGTGCATAGTCACGGTAATATCACGAAAAATATGACACGAAATGTGTGTTCACACATTTAAACAAAAACGCATTGTTTTACATGAAGTGTTGTCGATGTAACTGATACTTCAGTGTTCGCTTCAGGTTTTTCTGGGCCACTCTTAGATATGCATAAATTTGCAGTCGATAATGCCGTTCTGCAAACCGCCTTTAAGTTAAAAAATCCAAAAACTTTTGACCACGTTGTCACTTTGTTTTCATTGTTGCACTTACATGTACAATCTCACTATCCTACGTCATTTACTTGTTTTTTTGCAAAATCTATACCAGTCAACTGTTTCACCCTTGAAGGTGACTGAGTAAGAAAGTTTGCGTTCTCACCTCCGCACAATGAAAACTACCAATGCTAGAACCAACAGGAATGCTGCAACACCACCACAAGCGCCGCCAATCATTGCCATTCTCTCTTGTTTAAAGTTCTTTGCTAACATAGATGGAGCATAAAACATTAATTTTAATTTATTCACTATACCCACATTTTCCTTCTCATCCTAATCTTTGAGTTTAGAAACCAGTGACGTAGTTGGTTATCATTTGACTTTATATAACATTTTCATAACAAGGCAGACTGGAAAACCATAAAAAGAGAGCGAGTTATTATACAGTCCTTATTATAATAAACGTCCCGATGCTCCAATCAAATACAAGCACACTGGACACTGGTTACATAGCAGACTTGGTACTTTTACACCGGTACGACCAATAAGCCCCGATTCCATGTGGCGGGTAATTCAATAAATGGCCTGAAATCTTGGGATCACCTAAACATTTTAGTTGGGAATACCATTAAACTCATTTGATTCTAAATTTACTCGAGGGTTACAAACCTTGTTGAAGCTGTGAACATTAAGCTAGTGTTTTGCGAATACAAACGTTTACGAACATTTCACAGGAGTAAACATGACACCCCACATTGTTACTTTAATGAACTGAAAAGCATATTATTAAAATGTTCATAAAATCACCTTCTATGAATTCACTGGATGCCAGTCCTTCAAATTCAATAACTTGAAAATGAGTTTTATTCTCCTAAAACATAAGAAAGCAAACATCAGTTTTACTAAAAGAACCAAGTCCATTTTGTACAACGTCGTGAGGAAAATGACACAAGACAGAACAAAAATTCAATGTCTGTTTTCATCAAACCAATATCTTTCAAAATTGGAATTTTGAAATACATGTGAAGTACTGTTCTTCCAGTTAAAAAACAACAGGACGGTGATTTAGCCAGCTTTGGTGCACCGAATCACGTTCATGTACTTCACATCAAAACTGGAATTACTGCCGAAGAGCATCCTTCTAGAGTGTTTCGGGATTACACACTGCGAAAAGATTATGCACGAGAACATAGAAAACAAAGGGAATGGTGTTCAATGATCAAACCAAACAACCAACAGTAAGGCAATTTCACTCCTTTAATCTGCTTTGAGTTATTGCTTGATTATGTAAGCATTTTAACATCCAGATACTTACAAATTCGTTCTGAACGTAAACTCCGATCAGGAATCTGTATCTATCTCCAGCTATGAGTGGCACGTTTTTATATCCACCGTACGTCTTTTGGTCTCCTACAACGAAAGTCTTCCTTGTTTCCATCTCCGCTGCGGTCAACCTAGCGGCTATATAACGAGAATTGCCACTAGACGTCGCCTCCTCATAATCTTTTAAGGTGGAGACGTCGATGGTTTCTCTCCTTGTACGGGAGACAATTTTCTTCCTTTCGACGACAATAAGGTAAAACCTGTTTCCAAGTAAATTAAGGAGTTGAAACAAAATGGTTTGAAAATAAACCTTAATATCATCTGCCTACTGTACACTCTATGTCGAAAATAGGAACACAGGAATTTTATCCACGTAACTGCTATGTGGCTGATAATTTTGAATTTCACAACTATGACAGCATAATGGTAGTACCGGTTTCAAAATATTCACGAGACGATTAGTCTCAGTAGAGATGGTAGCGCTACAGCCATCACATACAGGCCATTTTGTGGAAATATCTTGTGAAATGGGCCGTGCCACGACGCTATGGACGTTCTCGTAAACTACAAATGCAGATATAGATGTAAAAGCTTAAAGAAAAAGTGCTCGTGACAGATGCTTCTGCCTGTTTACATGTATTGAAGGCCAACAGATTTAGAAGATAACTTGGCATCAAAGAGTTAGAGATGTTCGAGTGCTTAAAGTACATTCTGAGGCTGATAACAATATAGTAAATACAACACTGCAGGCTCACAACAATTGATTGTAAGTACTTGTACTTATAACTTAAGGCATGCAATGATCTTTTTATTTCATGATTTGAATGTTTCTAGTATAGATCACCCATGCTATGTTTTCTTCTTCCAAGAGTGAAGAGTCATCAGGCTCCTTACCATATCATGTGTTTCTTCAGTATAAACTTTTAATCTTATTGCAGATACACATTCGATTATTTTTTCGTAGACAAAATTCGTAAATAAGGCGTTCCACAAAAATATAATAGCGGAAAAAATCTGAAACCTCTTGTTTCCCCACAAAAGTGTTGACTTACTCGATATCATTGCTGTTTGGATAACCTGCGACTGGTGCAATAGGTAGCGTTACAGTAGTTGATGTCACTTCGTCCTTGTCTATCTTCGATATGTGAAGCTTTGGAACTTCTGAATAATGATATAAATTTGATTAAAAGGCATACCATGCACGTCTGTAACATCGTAGGTCCACTTCCTCAAAAGTAAGCAAGAGGCGCAGTGGTCCCGACAAAGCAGTTACCATAGCGAATCTCATGGTTACTGGCACGTAGTTCAAGACCGCAAAGATCCTCGAAGTGTCTTATTATCTCTTACACACAGCTGTGTATCTAACAATCCAAGTCGATTCATAAATATCGACAATATCAACATTCACCAGACGTCATACGCACTGATACAAAAGTCTATTCAAGAACATTCATTCTACATACAACTCTATAGAGTTGGGACGTCACCAAAGCGTTTTTAGTTGTAACTAATGTCAAACTGTGGAATGAAGAAACCGGACAATTTGACAGAAACAAAACTTGATTCTTCAATTCACGAACATTTCTGCTTGAAGCGTTTGAATATCCGAACAATGCAACAAAAACAGTTAAAGGGGATGATAGTTCCAAATAATTTACCAAATAATTTATTCTTCACCACGTTAGCCAATTATGGGAAAACGTACTGGAATTGCAAAAACAAAACCTGAGTTTGGTAGGGAAATGAAAGATGTTTTACTGGTACATTAAGTGCAATATCGATATCTTACCAGACAAACTCGTCCAGCAGATTGTAGTCGCCGGTGGTCCAAAACCAACTGAATTTTTCGCCTCCACGTGAATGTTATATCGCGTTCCTGGATTCAGGTTAGAAATTTTTAACTTGCGGATAGTTGGTCCCACGGTTTCAAACGACGACTTCTCTTGTTCATCTTTCCATGATATCTAAAAGAAAAAAAGCAATTTGTTGAGGTCGAAACATTTTTGTGGACAGTTATTAGCGAGCTAAAATTTAATGTTTGGATGTTCTAAATGTAACGACGGCAAGGAACAAAAATGACTAGTAATTTTTCTTTGAGTACATTTCCTATATCATCTACTCGTACAAGTGAATCATACGTACAAACCACAGAAGCATGAATGTTGCGTAAGAACAGACTTTTTACTGACGAATCTCAAAATCAATCGTTCAAACAAATCAAATTCACGAAGCATTGTCAAGACATTAATAAATTCAGAAAAATTCACTTGAAGTCTCCCTCATTTTTGTTGGCATGTATGCATACTACGCCGTGAATTGGTTCAATATTCGAGTTGATGGAGTAGTGGTGTGTTCTTTGAAGCCCGCACGTGCAATTGACCTATCGCAAGCTCCGCCCCCTTGCGTAATGTTGACTAACAAATAATAAGCTTCATCCGGCAACGTGTTGTTTGTCAGATAAAATGGCGACTTGGAAACAAAGGTGTGTCAAGAATGATGAGTTCTACATGGTCAGTTAAGCTGTCACTCAAACTCCTGGCGATAGGTCAGTTGTCTCGTACAATTAACTTTAGACATATTCACGAATGTCACTCCACTATTGCCCATTGCTCTTTGCCGGTCACGAGCTTAAACTCCGTTGTAGCCACAAAGAACACTTTAAGAGATTGTTTACATCCTTTAATGGACGAACCAGAAGTTATTTTCGCCAGATTGTTTTTTTTTTGTTCATTGAAACTTTTTTGAAGAGTAAGGTATGAACAATTCCATGTTGTTCGAATATATAAAGCAAGACTACAACAACAGTAAGCAAATTGCCTTATAATCTTAATTCCTGTATTTTCATTACTATAACGTGAAAATAGGAAACTAATATACCTTGTATTGTGTTAAGAATCCATTTTTTCGACTTGGTTCAACCCAGTAAACAGTAAGTGACTTTGCTGTTCCGTCCTTGCACCAAACGCTTTCTGGCATTTCAGGAACTGAAAATGGTGCAATCGGTGTACAAACATCATTTGACTTCCCTTCTGACTACATGTAAACGAGTTACAAGTGGTATTAGATTTCCCTACATGAAATGGAATGTGGTTCGGCACTACGCACTACTGGTTAATAACGTGGACGAATCACAAAGTAGTGCAAAGTAGAAATCCATACGCCTTACATTTCATCGTCTGCAAAACATTAATACAAAGAACCAAACAACCAGAATTCCGTGAAAAGGACATGGTTTTGATTAACGAATCGGCTGTCACGGACCCAAGTCCGCAATTTTGACGAAGTTTCCATGAGCTTTTGCCCATGTCATAAACCCCGCGACTCATTCAGGATTCTCAATTTACTGAATGGTCACAACGAGACCTCTCTGAGGTGACTTCAAAGCATAAAACAACCATGTACCGAGAATTTCCGAAAATACGCCTATGGGATATACCCGGTAAACAAACCACTGTCGATGTGAAAGTGCATGACGTGCTACGTAGATCGCACGACTTTACACGACCACGTGAAGCAAACAAAGACGTAGGTTTAAGCCCTACCTCCCTCTTCAACAGTCTCATAAATTGGAATGCTCCAACTGCCCCAGTGAGTAGTCTTTGCACGAATCTGGAATATGTATATTAGATAATAAATATACATCTCTCCTTCCCACGTGATAACGTGCAAATCTCGATTGATAATATTAACACTCCGACACTGTACGTGACGACACTAGGTTCATGCTTGAAAGCTTTGGGTGATAATTGATTCTAACCAATGACAGCATTTGAACGAACATATGAACATCGATGTACATGTATCAGGACTGATTGTTATGTGGCATAAGCTAAGATAGAATTGGGACTGGATTCCATGATGATAGAAAAAAGCACGAAAACTTCTCAAGTAATAAGTCAAGCTCCAAAGAAGGGTGCAAAAGGCACTAGAAGGAACAAACAATTCAACCTCACCTTAATTTCGTACGTGCTCTTGACCTCCAAATTAAGAAGCTTCAAGGAAGAACAGTCTGCACAAGTCGTTATGTTGTCGTCATTGTCGTTGCGACTTTTGTAATTAAGTTGATATTCCCGTATGACGCCGTTAGGGGGGCATGGTGGCACCCATCCAATAATGACGAATGTTGGGTTCATGTCTACCACGCTTAGGTTCTTTGGTGGTGGTGGAGCTATAGCATTTAAAAAGCGGTACGATAACAAGTAGCAGTAGAAGACAATCGTAGGTTTATTTGAATGTCACAAGACAGGCTTCTAGCAAACACACACACACACACACACACACACACACACACGCACGCACACACGCACGCACACACACACACACATATATACACAGAGATGTTCGCCAACTTCTTGGGAAGTGCATACACAACCGACAGGACGTCATCATATCGTGATTATTGATGACTGAAGCGTACATAAATGACTTAATGGATTACATTTACTATTTGACGCTTGCACTTATTCAATACTACACTTTATTAAACTTCACTCTAATATAATGCCAAAAACAAACAATGGACACTTGTTGGACCAACACGATAGTTTATTTTTAGCAACTATGGTGTTATTAAAATTCACTCATTATCATTACATAATAAAACATCAAACCCGTGACCATTAACCTCGGCACAAATATATTGTTTAGAAGAAGCATGCCAGCACCACCATTGGTCAGTATATTGGTGAAGCCTTGGAGTCGGCTATAGTGCCATTGGTCGTAGCCAAGTTTTCTCCTGGGGCCAAAAGAGCTGCTTTCAGAAACGCATTTTGTATCTGGATCAAGGTGTTGTCCCTAATTCAGTTTTTATTGTAAATACCAGAGGAGCGTTCATTAACGCTAGGATCTAGACTTCGCGAGATTAGGCGAGATAGTGACGTGTATTTTAAATGATAACACATGGTTTTGAGTATATCTTGCTATCTGCGAAACAGCCACTGAAATCTGGGGTGTCAAATTTCTCTACAAAGCATTTTACAAACAGAACTCATTGTGGTCCAGCGTTCCATGACTTTCACTGTTTAACTTAACTGATGTAACTCATCTCATACCTGTATTTGCACAATTTATTTCATTCGAAGTACATGTACACCCGCGAGTAAATGCGAATTTACATCAAGGTCGTGTGGCAGAAAAGAAGAGCAACAGTTGCTTTAAGTACCGTTTATATTTATCAGCGAATTCGACACTAGCAACGTTTGCTAGTAAAAACATTTTCTAATATAACAATTTCCTGAAACTGCCTTTGGAACTGTCTTCATGTGCTATTACTGATGTAAACACAAGATGGCTTGTTCGGATCGCCTTCAAGACGTGCTGGCTTTCGGAAACAACGAATGTGTTTGGGTGAACCGAAGGGCTGATTTGTCCTGATGAATTTATATGTATGAATGTTGCACCTATAAGCGATGACGTACATTCAGAAAAACCGTGGTATAACAACCATGAAAGCTTGACACAGCAGCATTGGCTGCCGTGGTGGCAGCGGCAGCATTTCAGTCAAAAACCTTACCAATTCACAGGTGACAACAGAGAATCTTTTAGTAGTTTAAAGGGAAGTGCTTAGTGTTGCTTTGAGAAGAGATGAGGCCCAAATGGCACTTTAGATGGAATGATCTTGTTTTCACACTCATGCGTAAGTTTAAATCACATTTAAATCAGGTGTATATTTGCACTTACACTTACATTTGCACGAAATCGGAAGGTCAGTACACTGTATACAACCGAGTGTGCCTTTACATCCGGATGTATTTGCGTTCATATGACTCAATATAGTAAATATACACACTGTTGTAAACACCGCCATGTAAACGGGGCTTTTGTCGCGTCTCTAAAAGGGAGAATTTAATTTTAACAGTGGGCAGCCCTTTACAAAATTGGATATTTGAAGCCCCTGTTTATATGAAGAAGTTTTTACCGGAGTTTATATTTACACCCAAGTGTTCACTTAATTTTGGTGTCTCTCGCCACAGGAAAAAACTTGTCACTGTCCATTTAGAACTGAAAGTTTAAGTATTACCACTTTCGTTAGTAACATTACGCGTCCAATTACTCCAAGGTCCAGCCAGCTCTCCATTTACGGCACGCACTCTGAAGCTGTAGGTCACGTGGGGTTGGAGGTGGTCAAACGTCTTTGAAAGTCCATTAGTTGAGTCGTTGACAAACTCCTTAGAACGACAAGGTGACGCTTGCCTTTGTAGCTGGTAGTCAAAGTTGTTAGTAGGCCCATTACTTGATAAACAGGGTGGATGTTCCCAGTTGAATTTCAAGGTGTTATTAGAACGTTCTACAATCCTGACACTTTGCGGGGATTCAGATGGATCTGAAATAAAAACCCGTACACTTTTACAGTCCTATCGAAAAATACAGAATACTTCTTTAGAGACAAGTCATTAAACAACATACTACCTTAATTATCAAATTTTCGATTTCCATAACTTTTAAAACCATCCACGAGAAGGTACAAAAATTAGTGAATTCAACTTACTTATTGAACGCTCAAAATACACGATTCTTTTAGAAGTTACTAATTGAAATAAATAGTTGTAATAGGTTAGTATATGTAAACCTCAACACCATCTACTAACGGTACTGATGTGTATCCATGGTGATTTTTTCTTCCTCTCCATCCAAGGTGTCTGTTCTAGCTCGTACACTAATGTCATAACGTGAGTACGGACGTAGGTTGTCCAGTGAAGTTGCAAGTTCATTAGTGTTGTCTGTCTTTGAATCCTCTGATGGTTGGTCCGCAGTGTCACACGCTAGCACCTCGGTAAGGTTGTACTGGATTATGTAGCTTTTCACAGGACACCCGTTGTAAACTGGAGCTTCCCAAGTTAGGCTGACTGTATCATGCGTGATTGATGAGCTCACCAAAGCCTTTACTTTTTTGGCTTCTAAAGACAAAAATAATTCGCTCAATAAATTTCGATTTTAATTGTTAAAACATTCATAACTTCATTATTTTTTGGATTAGTTGAAAAAATGGTACAAAAGATTTGATAATTTAATAACCCTTAAAAGGGTATTTAAGAAGGCATATAAAACACAAGATGAAAAATTGACAAAAAGTACAATGTATTGCACCACTGAAAAAGTGAAGGCTATAGCTCCCAGCCCCATATGGTGCGCCGCCCATGCTAAAACAAATACATTTATCAACTGGTTTCTCTGTCCAAATGTGGTTTAAGTGTTTGATACACGAATGATATGCTATTTTCAGAGAGGAAGGTCTTGCAGAGTGACAAGGATGATATGTCTGTAATTACTGGGAGCAAGTCAATATCCTTATGTGAGTGTATGCTGTAGTGTGTAACATTAAGTGACTGGACATTTTAAGTAATGCTTGACTCAAAATGTAGAACGGTTGCTATTTCCTCATAGTTTTGAAACGATTAGAGTTACATGTACATGTATCTATAAGGTGCAGGCAATTTAGCATCATTTATAAACTGATTTCAACAACCATGGGTGCTCTTGACATCCTGGACTAATAAAACAGCAAACCGTCTCTATCGTAAGCCATTTGGTAATTCAACAAGTTATCACATGGTAAAAGGTTACTTTAAACATAGTATCCCTTCCAAGATTTATATGTTCATCTCATTCCTTATTGACAGTAGTTTTGAGGGACATGAGACCCTAGTTCCCTGCTAGAAGATTGGAAAAGTGTAACTCTCAAAAACACCTTCATCAGAAAAGCTTTACGTGTGCTGCTTTTAGTCAAAAAGAGGCATAAAATCGCTTTTGGGGATTTTATCCAGACATTGAAAATAGCTAAATGCTTAGACTAATCAATGCTGAAAAACGTGGAGATCCTTAGCGTGATTTTGGTTTTGATAATGTACGCTAGACTTTCCGATAACGCAAAAATGGATGGAGCGGACGTAACAGTAAAAGAGAACCGCGATTCGAAATGAAGTTTACCAATTATAAAAATACCGAAGAAACTTATGTTTCAATGAACTTTGATGCAGGTTGGAAATGCGTAAAATCAAAAGCATTTTTCTCCCAAACAAAAAATTCCATAAAATTTGCCAAACACACTTTCTTAGTAAACTAGGCTGTCACAACGCCAGTAACTATATGTTATTCCACGAATACCTATACTTTTAGTCATGTCTTTAAAGGTCCCTTAAATGGGTAATTGAAGCTGTAAAGTAGCTGCAAATTAATGAAATGACCTGAAATCTATATTATTCGCTTGATAGAACAATAACAACCAGATAGGCCTGGGACGATTAATATTTTCCGTTGACCAGAAATACGATTTAGTTTCATCAACGCAAGTTATGAGACGATTAAAATATATTGAGCATATCGAAGTAAAGAGGTTCATTTCATTTGGTGATTCAAGGAAGCTACCCAAACGTCATTTTGGATTGGAAAAGAGCTGAAAAAGAATCGAAAAAAAAACAAAGACACCTGGAACGATGGTTGTGCACCAGCGAAACTGTAAACAGTGACAACAGAAACACTAAAAACAGCAACAACAACAACTACATCATCAAAATTAACACCCTCGAAATGCCCGTGGTGTCCACTCACTTTTCTCGGGGGTGGTCAACGACATCTTTTGTGAGACGTCCGAGTTCAATTCTTTGTTGTGTGCTTGTATTTTAAATGTCCACTCAGTGCATGCTAAGGTAGGGAACACTCTTTCCACCGTGCTGGACGGTATACTAGCTTCACTTGCCCAGTCCGAGTTTGAGCTGTTTTTGTAGAACAGGGTGTATGTGCCGCCTACTTTGTCACATCGCCAATCAGGCACCTATAACGTTAAACGACCAGTGAGTCCTACACAATGCTGGAGCTCTTTTGGAATCGATCTCTCCTATTAACACATACATGCAATGCGAATTTCTTAAACATGAAACGTGCAACCTGAACTTGGCCGCCGATACTGCAAAATTATTAGGAAGCTCAAACAGGAAGTGCAGTGGGGGCTTGAATGACAGTTTGACATAAATGATGACTTCGTTTTTATGTCTACCGGCTCAAAAACCAACCTTACATGTACTTTTAACGATCAACTTACATTCCACGTGACGCGAATTGCACTTGATTCCAGGGCGAGATGTACGGTTGGGAGTAGTGGAACTGAAATTAAACATTTACTGTCACAAACCTCAGTGTGTATGTAGCAGAGATTTATTTTAAGTTACCGAGCAAATGTCGCCTGATGGCAAATGCAAACGATTGGCCGTAGACCAATACAGGGCTATCTCTTCAAAACATACAACATCTACACTTTCTAAGGACAGAGACAGACACGTTTATTGTACGAGGAATTTAAAAGTAGATATTTCACACCAAAGAAACCCAGCGGTTGTGGCTGGGTCAGTGTTTGTGACAATCGGACAGGTGGTTTAGACATTGCTCGTATGAAATCGATTAAAATATGTGTCTATTCCCTGATTTTTAAACATGACATTTCAATATCTTACGCCCACACGCTGACGCTTCAGAACTTGGATTTCCAACGTCATTGATGTCAACTTTTATTCTAATCCTTATTTGGTACTGGTTTTGGACGTCTGTCGATGGAATTGAATACGACGTGACAGCATTGTCAATCTCAACGCTTTGTGTCCAGTCAGAGGCCGTCGTTAATTTATACTCCACAATGTATTTGTGAACTGGTCCTACACCATAGTCCGTTTTGTTTGACCACGGAGGCCAAGTCACAGTTATCTCACTAAGACTTCGAGATATATTAGGTGGATGGGTAAGACGAGCAAATTCTGCAAAACAAACACACTCAAATTTAAAATGTTTATATTAATGGCCACAACAATGTAGTTATCAAGCGATCAATTTGTAAATGAACTTCAATCTCGTCGTGTGCCTGTTTTGTATAACATATTGAACCTACAGCTGAGATAAGTGGATAAACCTAAGAAACGTTTAATATGAAAACAGACCTTAAGTAGCAATTTCTGAGAGAACCTATGTAAAATTAATCTACATGACTGTCACAGAATTGGCTGAAATTTTAATAGTGCGTTCAGATCTACATCAAACAACATCAACCATCATAATTGACCTCTCCTTTTCTTTTTATACCCCAATGAAACTTTTGCTTGATGCATGCAAAAATTTCAGTTTAAAAATATCCTCTTTTGGAACAACACTAGTGCGTGTTGTTCAGGGACTGACAAACGATACTTCGCATGTACGTATAATATTCATCTCCTAGTCCAAAACCTAATTTCCAAAGAAATAAAATTGCCCCAACGAAATGGGGGCATTTGTTTTGTCGTAACCCCTAATTTAAGAACATGTATGTTATTGGTAAGGATATAGTAAGCCGTACCAAAATGACTTGTGAAGTATGTACATGTACGTGATGAATAAAAGTTACAATAATAATGGTCAAAATTTAGGTCTTTTTTGATTTTACGAATACCAGTTCAAATGAAAATGTGCATTTTTGTTGCCAAATAGGAAGTACTTTGTTGTAATTGCTTAGTACTATAAAATACAAACAGTGATTGGAAGTTTATAATAGACATTAGAAATATTTTTAAGCGTGCACAATGATCCTGTTTCAGGGCTATAAAAAGCGGAGGCGTCAGGGTTAAACTGTGGCAAACGACCCAGGCGTGGGGCCCGGGACAGTGGAGAAAGGAAAGACTGCGAAATACGGAGAAGAGAGAAAATTTAGGAGAACATTCGACAACTCAGTATCAGTTTTGGAAGCAAAGTTTGTCTAAATGCACTTAAAATTGTGCACTTATTCATTCATACATGCAATTCTAAAAAATTTGAAAATTTGTAAAGTGAAGCTTTTTGGGGCGTAGTAATTTACTGGATTTTAAACTTTGACATGACAATTTCATGAATGCAAAACTATATTTTTCAGAGGCACCCCTCTCGGCAGGGGTAATGGAGACAACTGTCGCTCTATTTTTTTCTCGAAATTGTACATCACATGAGAAAAAAACTGATGACCCTGACACATAACACCAATTGTTGCGCATATCCAGATTTTTGAAAATATAGATTTTGTTTATATCTAGTAGCCCAGCCCTTGAAGGAAGCTATTGATGACACTCATTTGGCCACTTGATGTGTTTTTATTGACACATTCTTGAGGGGGTGCTCACGGAGAGAGGGATAATTACTGGACTCGATTTCATCTATTTTCCTGTTTTTGTGAAATCGTGCAACCGGCTTTCATGTTTAGAAAGATCACTTCCCGCAGCGTCGTCTGACCACACGACGGTGGAATGAACTGACATTTATTTCCAAGCTTAATAATGTTTACCCTTTTATATTATGGTGTCCCATTTCAGACAGCACCCCCTCTTGCAGGGGAAGAAGGGGGAAATGTCCCTTGATATACATGTAAGTCCGACACTGCCAAGTATTCATAGGAAATCGGGCAATACTAAAATCAATTGGGAAGAAGAGGTTATTCAGGAAACCAACATTTTTATGAAAATCTATGCAAATATTAACATTCTAACAACCCTGCTCTAGAAACTCTTCTTGATAAAGTTTGTGTCTCCAAACTGAAGGAGACAGAAAAAGAAAAATTATGAAGTCTTACACATGAAGACGTCACGCAATGCAGATAAAAGTAAACATTATTTGAAAAACTGGAGACCCATATCCTTACTCAATGTGACGTATAAATTGGCTTCTTCGCTTGTGGCTGAACGATTAAAATCGTTTTGGGAAAACTAATCAGTCAGGACCAGACATGTTTCATTTCTGGAAGACGTGTGAACGAAGATATACGCGTGCTATACGATTTAAAGCTTTATGCCCAGGCAGCAAACGGACTAGGATTGCTTTTACTGATTGACTTTGAGAAAGCATTTGACTCATTGTCCTGCAATTTGTTTTCAAAAAACTTTATCTTTCCTTAATTTTGGTTGGTATATGAGAAGGTGGGTGAAAGTCTTTTACAGTAACATTAAATCCTGTGTTGTCGTAATTGGTCACCCATCTTCCTGATTCAATAATTCGCGTGACTGCAGACAAAGTGGCATCTTTGTCTCCCTACATTTTCATAATGCGTGCGAAGATTTTGGCGTAATTAATCAAGAATAGTGAAAATATTGCTGGTGTGTTGCAGGAAATAAGGAATACTTGAATTTGCAATATGCAGACGACATATCAATAACGTTGTATGGGTCGAATTTGTCATTAACTAGCACATTGATTGTACTACATTTGTTTACTGGTCGCTCCGGTCTCCAAGTGAATATGGATAAAACACGAGCCGTATTATTTAGAAGTAAAACTGGTAGTGATGGCGTGATTCCTACAAAAGAAAAACTGTCTTGGAAAAAATATTTTAGATTTTTGGGGTGGATTTTGGCACTCATTTGGATAGTATGAAACATATGAACTTCACTGCAAGAATAACTGAAATAAAGTCGTTATAACAAGTTGGAGTCTACAAAATTTGGTAGAGTAACTGTAATTAAAACATTAACTATTTCTAAGCTAATTTTTGGTTGTCAAGTTTACTTAATCGACCAGTAAATGTCTTGGATGAATTGAATACGACATCTTTACATTTGTATGGCAGGCTTGCAATGATAAAATCAAATGAACTACGGCTTGTTTAGGACTTAATCAAGTGGGAGTTCAAATTTTACATATACATACTTTCAGAAAAGGTCTAAAGCTCGCCTTGGCCCATAGGTATCTTGAAAGCCCTGCATCTAAGAGTGGTGAAAATTAGTGTACTCACTCTACCCGTTCTTAAAGAATTTTGCATCATTTGGAAATGACTTTATTAAGTCAAAGTTTACTCTAACTGGTAATTCCTACTGGCGCGACGTATTTGGAAGTATGACATCGTTTTACAAGATAATAATTGCTGCGAATAAAAGGACTTTTTGAATCAACCTTTGTGGTTTGATAATAACTGGGCAATCGGAGGCACGCGTGTTTTTATAAGCTTTGGTTGGTAAAAGGCTCAAGATTTATCAGAGATATATATACCTCTGATGGTGATTTCGTTTGTTTGAACCATATTAAAGTGAGTTTGATGTTCATGTAAACACCAACTTTGTAGAATATAATGGTGTTTCTGTTCTAGGAAGGTTTCAAAAAAGTAAATTTAACAGTGTTAATGTCTACTCTCCTTGCATGATTTTGGCATTTACTCACTTACAGTGTATGGAAAGATTTAAAGGGTTGTAGACATATTCATTGAGTCTTTAATAACGTTAAGAAACATTCTACGTCAGAGTGTAAATGTGAACTAGAGTTAGGAGATAGTTTAGATTGGAAGAAAAAATACGCATTGCCTTATGAAATTACAAAGGATCAAACATTGGATGTTTCCAATTTCGAATACTACACAGGATTATGCAACAAATACCTTTTTAGTCAAAATCTGTGTTCGGAATTCTAATTTATGTTCCTTTTGTCATAAAGATCCGGAGACGCTGTCACACCTTTTTTGGACATGTCGCTTTGTACAAGATTTCTGGAAGGAATTCCCAAATGTCTCTCTTACGAACGTGTTATTCTTGGACTTTATGAGACGCACGATTTCCTATTTAATTTTTTGCTTCTACTAGCCAAACAGTACATCTGCAAGTACAGATGTCACAAAAACATACATAAGTTTCACAAGTTTGTTAATGTGTACTTATGGGTACTATAATGCTGAAAAAATTAATTGCATATAAAAAGTGTGTATATGACAGCTTCTGTGTGAAATGGGGATATTTATTGTCCACGTTAACTCCATGTAGCAGTTGTTTACTTTATATGAGATACGAGAATGGTCTCTCCTGAGGTGCGCATGCGTGAATGGGTGTACTTCTATGTTTGTTTTTGTACTTGCTTATAAATGATAATAAATATCTGAAAAAGTATTCACGAGCGGAAATCCAGATTCCAAAAATTCATCAAAAAACCCAAAACATTCGTGCACAGTACAACAGTCATTATCAAAACATTCCACTCAAGCAAAAATGTGAAAAATACAATAGGATTTACCGCCAATAGAAAAGATGGGTTTTTGAAGAACATTATTTCCACTATTTGTGAATGACACAAAAGGACCACTTCCGACGGTTAGTTACAAAATAATTTCACCTTTTTCCCATAGAGTCACAAGAACAGCATTTGTTTTGAAGATCATTACAAGGAGTTGTTTCAAGAAATTCCCCGCTTGTCGAAAAAGTCGGGGCTCAAAGTACTCTAGCAATCATATTTGGAGGGGTTCAAGTTTATCTCCTTACCGTTATACATGTAAGTACCTCTGCAGTGAAGAAAATACACCTCAATGCGAATACCTCATCTACCATGTTCCCCTGGTTAGCCGTCAAAAATCTAAAAGCATGCTTGTGGAAATTGCTTATAATGTTTTGTTTTGATAAACAATTTGATTGGCTCTGACTTATTATACATGTTTATGTATCTACTAAAATTGATAGACTCATATATTACTTTCATCAAATAGAAGCTATTCTTGCAAGAATAAATAAATAAACAATTTGATTGGCTTTTGACTTGCATGTTTATGTTTGTACAGTACGAAAATTGATAGACTCATATATTATTTTCATCAATTAGAAGTAATTTGAAGCTTGAAGTTGGAAAGCCCCAAATAGTAAAGTTACAGTTTTGGCCTATTTATAATAACTCTCAAGGACATTGAAGAAATTCGAACAGCTGTTAACGGATTACGTACAAAACTCGAAAACAGAAGGGGAAACAGCTCCAACCTTAACCCCCAAACCCTTTCCGCCTTATTAGGCTTCAAAACCTTTTAAATTAAAAGAACACCTTAATATCCACTTCACATGTTCAAATCGTAATGTCTGTAGTGCCTTTTCTCATAAAACCGCTGTATAATCACTGAAGTTGCGAAGCTAAATAGTGCAACGTATACTCATTCAAAGTACCAAGCGGGCAAATGACTGTTGACTTTATATGTGTACTAATCCGCCGCAATACTACCCTATCACGCTGGTTTCATATTCGCACATGCTATATCTTTTGATCGCTTTCTCATTGAAAATTGTCAAAATCATCTCGTGAAAATTTGCAGATTTTCTCAACTTTAGAAAAGAAAGTACTACCTAAATTCTAAAATGTCTATCACAAATATCAAATGTGTTTCTGGGTCTTAAAGTCAGATACATTCACAGGAAAATATAGCTATAGTTATTCCTAGTTTTTAAGATAACAACTTTTTTACAGAAACAAGTGTCGAAAACCCTTTTTTGCAAGATCAGCATAAAAATCAAAACGAGGCTTGTGTCAGAAAACCAAAGGTGACATAGTGCATATCTAGGGGCAGACCAAGCCCTCACAAATTTTCACGCAAATCAGTGACTGCAGATGTAGAACCACCCATAGGTGCTCCAAGAAATTGCTACTTAATACTCATGGAAACTAACTACGTTGGAATGGGACCCACAAGTGATGACTGTGACAGTTAAAGTGAGTTATCCTACCAGTTTGACAATATGGCATCTTATATCCCTCCTGGCATGACGTGCAGTGACCTCTAAACTTGTTGCATGCTCCACTCAGACAGTGACCACAGGACTGAAGGCAGTCTGCGCCATAGTAGTTGTCTGGACATTCTGCAATACATAGAGATAATTTAAAACATATCCACTTGTAGGATAACAATTTTAAAGGAGAATGCCACCCAAAAAAGCAACACATTTTGTATCAATTTAGATCGAATAGTTCTACTCGATAGCAGCAAGTTCAGTTGTTTTACTTGACACCTGACGGCAGACAGAGGTGTTGAAATTAACCAAAGGCGTAATCAGTTCGAACGCAGTCTGTTCCGCAGCCGTTCACAACACGCTTATTGGTGTCAAGTTATAGCACATAATGCATCGTTTTACACCAATAAATCACCAAATTTCGATGAAAAACCCTTACAAATACATCGAGTTCTTGAACAAATGTGTTGATTTATTTCACTGTTACACGTTTACAGGTAGATGTATTTAAACGCATGGCAGCATACTGAGATCGGTTAACGAGTGTAGACTCCTAGGTTCGGTAGGTCAATCTATCAGGGTCGATCGCGGGAGTTTGGGTCTGTTTGGTGCTAAATTCGAATCATTCAAAAATATACAGAAAGATATCTCTGCGTTGTACTTTTAGACTTGCGATTTTTTCAGTTCTAAACACACAAAACGCTTGTTATCCCAGCAAGCGCCTCGGAACCCGATCAGGCCCGTCGCGGCCGCCGGGTGTGGACATCACAAACACAAACTAGCTTAACTGGAAAATAAACCTCCAGTCACAAAAATACTTTTTCTAGTGAGACAAAGAAATAATGTGCACGTAATTATTTTGGTGAAATAATCACGAAACTGCAAATCTACTTACATGTACTTGTCGGGGGCCGCAAAGTCGGCAAGTTGCCCTTTTACAGGGCAAAATTTGTATAGTAACAATGATGTGAATAATGTATTTGTATATCTAAATAAAGATTCCCATAATATGTGACCATAGCATATAAAATCGAGTTATTGTTTCACAACAGCTTTCTGTCAGCAAACACTAAATTAGCATGCGCTCACACGGCCTCGGTGCCCGCTGAATTTCCTTCATTGCATCTGAAGCCGGTAACGCAGAGGTTTATTGCTGGCTTCTCAAAACATTTGCACTCACAAATACTCCAAAAGAATTGCAAATTGTATCTAAAGAGACAGGTTTTGTTTAACTTCTATATAAGCATTGGTTAGAGAAAGAATAATTCTTTTTGAAACAGAACGCAGAATGATAAACGGCGACATGGCAACTCGCAATCCCGACTTAGACGAGAGCTCATCCGACGAAGACCTCGCAGGTGGATCGTTAAGTTTCACCGGCTTTCAGTTCGAACCGGAATACAGTGATCAAGAAATACTAGAGAGGCGCCGTGAACATCCACAGACAACAGCCGGCATTCGACACTGTAGACAACTGCCGGCCACAAACACGGAGATGTTTCACGGCGTCATACTTGCTATTCACAGCGTACTAACCTTTTCATTCTTCACTACCACGAGCCATTGTCTAAACATTTTGGGCTGTCGAGGAAGACGAAAAAACGATATAACCGCATTCCTCGCAGCTGCATAGTTCGAGCAAGCGGGAACTATGCACCGCAACATAGCGGCATTGACTGCAAATGAACCACTGCCGTCGCTTCGTTGCCTCTCACCTTCCTCACAGGTTAACGCAACACCTCTCGGCATGGGAAGGCGATGTGGATATAGACCGATTAAGACGGTAAAAAAGACTAATTAAAACGGGAGGCATTATCCTTTAACAGAAACCATTTCTGCAAAGCAATCGAATCGGGTAATGAGCATCGGGTCTTCATCTTTTTAAACATACTATGCAGGCAGGCGACCTCGTCTGCAGAGCTACATGTATATGTACTAAATGAAATGCACCATATTACCTTGATCACAGCCAATTCCTTTGAAGCCAGTGGCACATGAACATCCATACGGGTCTATGGTACATACTTGTCGGTTTCTACACCCTGTGTCTTCGTCATCAGAACACTGCGAGGCACAGTCATAACCAAATCTGTTTGGACCACACGCTGGAATTTGATATATTAGTTGAAACATCACAAGACAAGATACAATGCGGCATGAATAGTTTTAGCATACGGTACATGAATCAGTAGGGCATATGGTTCACTTTAGTAGATTTCATTGGCGTTTTTCCGTTACGTGTATTTTCTATTTATTGAGTAATTTATGAGTTTTATATCAGCATGATTTTTTCATTCGCGAGGGAAAGAATGGTTAGGCGGTGATGTCCTGGATGCCTATCGACTGCAAAGGATGTGAAAGCATCACGCATTCTTCAGTAGCTAGTGTTTTCGGCAATCTATATCTGTTCCATACTTTGGTCACCACCACATCCGTCTACTCGTGTCACCCGCACACCACTTTCCTGTCACTGCCACGCCTGCATGTAGTCACGAATAGTAGTCACCTCGTTTTACGAACCAAAACTATTTTCTCCATTAATAACCGAAGTTCCGGCAGTTAAACGTCAAATCATACCCCAAACCACCAGATCGCAAGCTCAAATCTCGTCCACCAAGTGATTCATACCGTGGTTTGTGTATGACGCTCAGTGTAGTTCGTACGTACATATGATTCAGTATAATTTCATGTTTTGCGCATGATGACCTGAGCTCCGTTTCATGAAAATTTAGGTCTCAATTTTTCTTGTTTGCATTATGTTCAACAAGACCAATGTGACATGTGGTGAACTAAAAACCTCGTTATTTCGGTCATTCTAATATTTCCATTGATGGTGTTCTCGAAAACCTACGAATAGCGTTTTAGTATTATTTAAACGGCTTAATAGATTACACAGCTCCAGTAGTACATCAAAAAAAATCACATCACGTAGACAAGACATCGATCCAGCTAAGTCAGGGTCAGCTGATATTCACATTGTTGTCAAAGTGCATAGGTTTGTTATTCGTCTTATGTTTCTGAAAAACAACAGTTACAAAATCCTAAGCCGATCTCAAACCGAAACCTTGAGGACCCTTAGAATCACAACTCGAGAGTCCTTCCAAGAGAAAACCAAAAGAAATAAAAAGTCACTCAAGTGTTCGTCTTTCACAAAAATCACCAAGTTTCAGTTATTGACGTCTTAGTTTTTTACCAATAGGCCTCCATAGATTTACTAAGAAAATGACACGTTTTCGTATTCCGAAAACAGCGATTTCAAATATGAAAAACAGGTAGATTAAATGCAATGAGAGAAAACACTTAAAGGAATTAGGAAGTGGGGCATGGGGACCACCAAATAAACTTAATATTAATTATGACGCTGTATTCATAACGTGATAGATCCGGAAGTGTTTGTGAAGTGTTGAAAGTGTTTCCACAAGCCAGTTTGCGGGGCTGGGGACACTGAATACTGTTTGTGTCTTAGATGTCCATTGTATGTTCTTGGTCAGTCAGCAATTGATAAAAAGTATCTGGAAATCACCAGCACTTCGCAAACTGGCCCCCAGAGCACTTCAAAAATGACTAAAAATCAAGTACACAAAATCAAGCAAAATTTTCAGAATTTTGACACTCCAGTGAGGTAACGGAAACCCCCTTAAAAATTTAAAGATTGTCATCTGTTAGAGAGGTTTAATGTCTTCATAAATGTAATAAAGTTTTATCTCTCCGTTTTTTAACCGGCGTTCGTTTTCAATTAACCTCACTAACTGAACCTTTTTTAACAAAAATGCGCTATTTTGGTCCAAAATTTTCGACCAAAATTCCAATAAAGGTTTTGAACATATCCCACCAGGATAATGTACACATTTGTTTCAGATCTGAGCCCATGACCCAAGAGTCGACCTATTCATGGTTTCGTGAAATGACCGATAAGCCCCATAAGGGTCATTGATGATCTCATATTGGTTGTCCTTACACTGAGGTAAGCTTTAAAGAGATACCCTTTCTGCAAGCTTCGGTGGGTGGGGCCGCTTCCCCCAATTCCACTGACGGGGGTCTCCGTGCACTCGGACCTCGGTCTCTTACGAGTATGCGAGTTTTCTAGTCGAGTATTTTACCAAGTTTTGAAGGTAGTGACCTACGTAAACATTGAGCATACAAATTGTAGTGGTCACCAACATAAACATAGATGAATAAGTAGACGGGAAACGGAATAAAAACAAGGTGACCAATTGAAATTTATTTCATTCACAAGTCAAAATAGGATCGAACACTTCGGCGAACATAAAGGCCGCTTTATTTTACCTTTTCTTCTTCAAGTGCATTAACGTCACGCTCGTTGAAGAGGAAAAGTTCGAAAATTACTCGTACCTTCGGAACAGTCCCTCCCCTTGAATCCTGGAGGACAGATGCATTCGCCGGTTATATCGTGACATATCCCGCCGTTTGAACAGATAGGACAGTCGTATTCACACAGTCCGCCATACTTTTTGTCTGGGCAAACTGAAAAATATGTAAGGCAAGACTCAAAGTGAAAAACCGTACATTTCACTGACACTTGAGAAAGGAAACACGAATACGATGTACTATAAATTGATGTCCAAGCCTCTTAGTGCAGCTGCGGCGGTTTCCTTACACCTATATGTACCAAAATTCTTTCGAGAAAAACTGAGGAGCACTGACATTACTAAAATATTTTGCGGATGTAACTAATTGGACGTATCCGCTGCAAATTAGTAGATCTATTACGACTGGACAAAGCCCACACGAATATCACGTAGGGTTAGTCACCTACATGGTTAAATGGGCTTGGGAACATGCGCCCATGTGATCAAAATGTGTTAAATGAAAAGACGCATTATTTCAGATTGATGCAAATAAACTGCATGTGCGCACCCAGCCTAAAATAGATAAGTAGGGCGGCTCGAATTTTTTGAAATGCGGACGTTTCATTGAAAAAAACTCGCGTTCAGGCTCATGAATTGTGCATTCGCGTCGACTTCCTTTGGACTTTTGTTTCGTTTCTCGGGCTTTTTGTTTCTCTGAGGCGGACCTTTTTGCCCACTTCGCCATATGGAGGCTCCTTCGAGACCCCCAAGCGCCCCTGGGGGTGTGCGCATGAACTGTAATAGACACCTCCATACAACGGTGTTTTCGAAAAACCAATTGAACTCCCAACTGTCAACGGCAAAGACAATAAATTGGTTTTGACGATGAAAACATCATTTCAAAGTCGAAGTTTAGGTGTGCGATTTCACTCTCATTAGTGTTGTTATCGCTAAAGATACATGTAGGTTCAAAAGATGCGAAAACTGTTTAGACTGCCATCATCCAGAACATCTAGGGTATTTTATTAGCCTCAAATTTCCCCTTGGAGATGTGCGTTTCCTGCGCATGTGTGGACTTCAATCACACGGTAACTCAAGTGACTTTCGAACTAGTGATTGATTGGCGATATAATTGAAGTTCGCACATGCGCAGAATGTGAGGGGAAATTTGATGTTTCAGAGATACCATAGGTGTCCCGACATGGCATATCCCTCACAACAAAAATAAGTTCAATTTGCAATATCAAGTATGTCGTGCACATGCAACACTCACGTCCTACATTCGTTGGAAATTAGTTGTCAACAAGCCTTAATTAGCAAATGCGAGCAACATGTAATCTACGGATTGCTTTCTTGGGTATCAGTACATACATGTTCAAATGTAGAATGTTAGCACGCAATTCTTGCGTATTTTCGCAACTTCGCACACATATATTACAGCCACCTTATTTAGGCGTATACAATCGCACAATGACCGCACTGACTTCGAAAACGTTTTAACGATTGTGAAAGTGATACGAACTGAGCGAATTACATGGATAAGATGTGAGCGTGACTGTCGAGATGATGCAGCTCGTGTGACACAGTACAGTGGGACGTCAGATTACAGTTGTAGGTCAGTTTTAAGCGATCGGAAGGGCACCACGTGTGTATTTAGAAGACATTTCAGTGATATTACAGCACTGATTTGCATCAGGGTTCAGAAAGAATGACTTGGCACTTCAGGTCCCGGTTGCATAAAACTGTCCCAAATAGACTCAACTGTGTTCCCTAAATGTTCAGAGTAATTGAGGACTTTGTTATTCATCCGTGTTTTGTAACACTTTATTGTTGTTATAAACTCTCCCAGCACTGAAATTTGAGTTAAAGGTGTTGCATAAAAATATACATGATTCTCTAAATTAGTAAGATTGAATTATACCTTTCAATCTAGGGCTGTACCAAGGCTAAAACTTGACATAAATGTACTGTAGGACTGAAGATAACATAGAAAGTACAGTCCGTTTTTGCATACATGTAAATCCACAAATGGACTGGAAATTTAGAGAACACAGCTGAGTTCCTATTGGGACTTTTTGTTGCAACTAGATGTAATTATTTATGTGTGGAAATTCATTACGAATTTTTGCAAGAACGTATGGGGTGTAGTAATCGTTATGTAGCAGATCCAAACCCCTGTTTACATCGCTTTTACAACGTGTATATGCCATGATGACTACTCACGACAGTTGTAATTTCTTCACAGTCTTGGAAATTTGAACTGGGAGAATATGTTAATACAAAAACAAGAGTCTGGAGTCCTGGTTTATGGCAACTTACACTACAGTCTCACCAGTTCTCACAATGCCTGCACAGAGTTGACACGATCCACAAGAATTTGTATGATCACAGATTTGTATGACCAAGGCACGGATTTTCCACTTTCGCACTAAAGGTTCGCATAAGATGCACGCAGGATTCACAACTAACATTCAATAATCACGGGCGCAGCACCATAGGGGGCTTTTTTAGTGATGCGCCGCCCATGGTTACCCCACATATATACAAATACTACTGCCATAGATGTATCCTATCGAGAACTCATTTCATCTGAGAATGTTCCAGCGAGACCAAAACCTATTTATTCCACTTATTTGCATCGTGGTGGCAATACCTTGTGGCCATGTGCTTTGGATTGTTGGTGACGCCATATGTATGCCAGGTACGGTACCCAAGCCGATAAAGCGACGAGACAATGGGAAAATGTTGAATTACCAGCAAGTTCTATTTCATAATAAATTGATCCGAATTTAGTGTGTAAAATATACAACTTTAAGCACTGAACCATTCAATAATATCAAAACTTTTTCGGAAACTTTGAAACAATCCATCCGGGTATATAAAAATTGAAACATTCCCTGAACCAAGTTGGACTCGCTGGTTCCCTGCGTGACGCTAGGTGGCTAGCAAGCACGCGTGTGATCTCTAAACGCAGGGAACCGGCGAGCGACTTGTGTAGCAGTGTGCCCTTTTAGCTTCAGTGAATTTCTAAGTTTTCTTGGTCTTTTTTCGTGTTTTAGCTTCTGTACTATCAATAGTAATAGAAACATTTGCCCGTGTTGATCACAGAATTGGGAAATAACCGCCATTGACTGTATCACAAAAAACAGATTTTACGCTACGGCCAGCAGGAACGGAGAGTTGAACGTTGTGAGCAGACGATTGGCTCAATAAAAAGACATACTAGTTATTTCCTCTCAATTTCCTGTTAAGAACTCAATTCTCAGAGAAAATATACTGTATGCAACAGTAACGAAACGTTTTCATTGCATTTGAATTAGATTTTGACCGATTTTGCTGGCAGGGGACGCTACATACATATAGCTTGACCTATTTACAGGAACATGTATGATGACCTAGATTGAAACGAGAGAGGCATAAAAATAGTTGCCTGATCACCGTGCGTTGGAATTTTCATCGCTAAATCGTGTATGTTTTAGAGCAGTGAAACTTCCTTTTAACCACGGTTTGCATTAATATATAGCCAATCCAAATGATCGAGCCCAATAAAATTTGGCGTTCGTACATGCAAATTTAGTCTACCAGCATACAGCACATCAACCGTTAAATCCGGTTTCTATCGTTGAATACGGCTTCTACCGTGATATACGGATTGGCTCTACTTTTCCGTATTTCACAGTTGATAAGGTGGCGTATAGAATATCCATATTTTTATGTGTGTCGGATAATATGATCCGTATTCAGTTCACGCTGCACTTGAACGACCAACGCTTTCCAAACACATCACTGCAAACGTTATCTATTTTCGCGTCGCGTAAACCGTGGTTAAACTATTAACGAGAACGACACCGAAAAGCAACGTATTTTGTATCAATTTAGAGCGAGTAGTTCCAGTCCATAACAGCAAATTGAGTTCTTTTACCTGACACCAGACGGTAGACGGAGGTTCCGAAATTAACCAATGGCGTCAGAAGTTCTAACACAGTCTGCTCGGCAGTTCACAAGATGGTTTCAACTTAATTTTGAACGTACCGTACCCTACAAAATTCGGTAGTCCAAATTACCTGAGGTTTGTCTCGGGAAGTTTGAAGTCTGTTCGATGATAAATCAGAATTATTCTTCCGTGGAATATGGACAAGAGAGCATCGCCGTGTGATGTAGTTTTAGACTTGCAAAACACTCGTTATCACCCAGTTGCTCGGTGACGGCCGGACTGGAGGTATTACGAACATAACCAGTAGGGTTAGTCAGATGCCAAAGTTAAACACTTAGCTTCCAAACACGAACAGACTAGACTAGTGAACCAAAGAAATAATGTGCACGGGAACATTTAGATGAACTCGCTGCGAAATTGCAAATCTCCTTAGTCGTTGGGGGCTCCGAAGCCATGTTCCCCCACAGAACCGTACGGGTAAAAGAAGTGCAATAATGCATGTATATCTTAATGATGATTCCTCTAACAGCTTCCCGTAGCATATAAAATACAGTTATAGCTTTCTGTCAGCGAACATGGGCAAATGCACGGTCAAGTAATTTCATTGCATTTCAAGCCGGTAACTCAGAATGACTCATTCTGGATTTCTCAAAACATTGCACTCACAAACACTGCTAAAGCGTTGCAATTTGTATCTACTGAGACCCACCTTGACACTTTGTTCGAGTTTCATATTGGCATTGATTAGGATGAAAGTAATTCATTTTGAACAGAACATTTTCGGTCAAAGGCCTCATTCTTGGTATTAACTGCGAATTTCATTCTTCATTAGGTACCATTCTCCAGGAGTGTAAAAATCAAAAAGCTTCGACTATCACTATCTAATCCAGAACACGCTCGATTAAGTATGTCAAACAAGAATTTTGTTTTGGCACACAATACTTTACTTAAGCTGGTCAGAGCTTACAGTCACACAAAGGAATCAACAAGTGAAAGATAAGTCTAATTGTTCTGAACGTCAACCCTTTTCCTCCATTCGAAGGTTTTTGGTGAAAGTATTTTAAACAAAATACATCTGCTTCACGACTATTGTTGAAAGTCTTTTGCAAACACTATCTTTAAATACCGGTTAGCAGGACGAGCAGAACTACCCTGGCGGTGTGCAGTGCTACCTAGCTGTGTTTTGACGATAGTTTTCATACACCTAGCTGGCTGGCTAAGACACGGCATTCGTACAGTAATATCAAAATGAGGATGCCGTGAAGGTTGCTCGATCGCAAAGAACGGGATAAATTTGGATGTAATGTGATCCAAAAAGAAAACGTTCTCGCGTTCCCTCCTGCCAAACATTCAAATCATAAATTCTCGGGCGGAAATATTTAGTCGGAGAATGACTTCTACGAAATTTGTTATCCGGTTGTATTTTTGCGTGTTGCTTGCTTGCATCGCTGCAAATTG
Source organism: Phoronis australis (assembly GCA_002633005.1). NCBI lineage: Eukaryota > Metazoa > Phoronida > Phoronidae > Phoronis > Phoronis australis. Next base: position 192,515 of record NMRA01000660.1, on the reverse strand, counting down.
TTCCGTAAATGTATGGCTTGATATTCAGTATTTTGTGTTTTTGAATAAACCCGCCAGATGGAGCTTATCATCAAAACATGGTGGCAACTGCGAAAAATCTTCAAATTGTGTTTGTCAAACTGATAAAAGGTGGGTGAATACAAGTCACAATGGCAAAAAGACGCTTTCCCCTATGACAAACCCTCACTGTGGCCTGAGTGGCGTTTCGTGCGATATCGACTCTCATCCAAACTGAACAAACAAGACGACGGGGAAGTCCAAGTAGCCGCGCTTATTTACAGCATGGGCACCGATGCTGGAAATGTTTTCAAAACGTTTCACCTGAGTGATCCTGATGCTGAATTTGATATTGTCATAGAAAAAATTGATGCCCACTACAACCCAAAAAGAAGCATTATACACGAACGAGCCATATTCAACCAGAGAGTCCAACATGCCAATGACAATGTTGAGTCTTTTTTACGAGCGTTGTATGAACAGACCGACCACTGCGACTTCCAAGACAGGGACGAGATGATACTATGCGCAAAGATGTTCTAAGTCGCATTCACGATGGACATATGGGAATAAACAAATGCCGTGAAAGAGCAAACAAGTCCGTGGTTTGGCCCGGCATTAACGACGACATACAGAGACATATTCGTGAGTGTGAGTTTTGTCAAGTACAACGACCAACGCAGAAAAAAGAGCCACTTATCGTTACACCACAACCTAATAGACAATGCAAAAACTGGCCGTTGACTTATGTGACGTACACAAGGTGAAATATCGTGTTATTATGTACTATTATTCCAAGTGGTTTGAGGTAATTCGTATGACCGATACAACAGCATCTCGAGTAACTGCAGATGAAAAAGCAGTGTTCGCGCGCTTTGGAATCCCCGAGGAAATCGTATTGGACAATGGTCCCCCAATTGATTCTGAAGCAATGAGGCGTTTTTCTACAGAGTATGGTATCGTTCTTACCACAGTTAGTCCTCACAACACACAGGCTAATGGTCAAGCGGAAAGAGGTGTTGCAATTGCTGAGAAAATATTGGTACAGAACGGCACACCAGTTTCAGCGACTGGTTTTAGTCCATCTAAGTTGTTAATGGATCGTGAATTCCGAACTGACATCCCGACCATGCCCAATCAACTTCAGCCCCAGTGGCCAAACAAGGAAACCATCTCGAAACGAGTTAACTCTACACAGCAAGTCTAAAAACGTCAGTTCGACCAACTTCATGGTGTTTCACCTCTTCCAAATCTGGAAGTTGGCAGTAAAGTTCGTGTCAAACACGACGGCAAAAAACTATGGTCTCAGCATGCGACTGTTGTACAAGCACACGGTGCGCCGAGATCGCATACTGTACGTACAGAAGATGATAGAGAATACCGCACAAACAACCGTCATCTTCAGAGCATACCGACACAACCATCAAGTACGCCTAAGAAAACGCATTCATCGAGTCCAAAAGCATCTCTTGCAGAATCATCAGTCAGCCAGCAGACAGCTACGTACGACTGTGCCATCTAATGTATCGTCTACTGTGGAATTTTCGAATCGACCGACTGTCACGACAGGATCAGAACGACTGGTCAAGCCGACTTTTTGGTCAAAAGATTATATTTAGGTTTACGTACTAGTAGTTTATGTGCGAGGCAGTGTTGGGTAAAGAATGATATCCGCCTTGACTCGACTTTCCTGGGTAGTCCACCTCGGGTTTGTGATTAGACTTAGTTTTATAGACTAATTTTTAAGTCGTATTTTACTTGTTTTATTTAGATACATTTCCCTATCACTAGTTTGTTTGCGGAGTAACGTATCGGTGTTGGACTGGATATTTACAGGGACAGTTTGGACAGTTTACGCCATAGTGATAAGACATTGAGTACATGAGAACTTAGTTGAGATACTTGGACAAAGGTTGCTTGTTTAACGATGTTAAAGCTCGGAGGGGGATGTTCCGTAATTGTATGGCTTCTTTTTAGTATTTTGTGTTTTTGAATGAACCCGCCCGACTGCGCTCAACATCAAAACACAACTGAGAACAGTCCAGTATTTCGATGGTTCACTGCTCCAAAAATGACTTTTCCGAAGGTTCACTTCTTCAAAGGTTCACTACTCCAAAAGTATTTATCATTTCGGTCTCAGGTGTAAATTTTATACTTTAACATGTAAACATGAATGGTACTTCGGTTATTAAATGCATCGAGTGGTGTAACTATACCGAAAACAATGCCCGAGTACTAAAACCGTTTGTTTGGTCGGGATTTTATGCGCACGGGACAATGCTCGCATGTCTTAAGAATAGGGAAAAATGAGCACGTACTTGCATGTTTAAAACAATATGAAGTAGGAACATTGATGAATTATCAGCCACGATGCATCAAAACCATGTCAAGATCGCATCCTTTCACAGCGTGACTAGAAAGTTTAGGAAGACTACGCCCCACCTCACTCACCGGAACCACGCGCACGACCGGGTGAAAACTAAAAGCAGTCATTAGGCTACTTTGCCAATCTTCACGAAGTCGGAGGGTCCCATTCAGTCTTATTAAATTTAAAACCGCCGCTGGTTCCTGCAGCTAAAACCGTGCCCCAGATGTTGTCCCTGCTTGAGAACTAGTCGTTTGGAACTGAGCTCATTTGTAAACAATGTAATCTATGTTTTAAGAACTACAGTATCCAATAGTCCTAGTGCAAGTTTATAAAAATAACGCGACATTATCTGAGACTTAACTGTGACGTCACGGGAAGTGGGGCAAAAGCTTGTCGTTTGGCCATTTGTCTAATACGGTAGCAGAGTGTACATGTATTCTGTTATTTTCTTCGATTGTTTTAGCCGTTTAGTTCGAAAAATGCCAAACAAGATATTGCTGCTATGGCAAATGAAATTCAGATTCGCACTACAATACAGCACACATCACGAATTTTTGGCCGCCCGGTCGGAAATTGGTCGACGACTAGCCGTCGACCGGTCGGCTAATTTGCCGACCGGTCGGCTAAAAATTAGCCGACCAGCAGCCGCCCGCAGTGCCGACTCATAAGGCGACTCCCCAGCCGACCCTTCAGCCGACCCTTCAGCCGACCGGCCATCAGCCGACCAGCTGGTCGGCTGCTATTTTTAGGCTAGAGTAGCAGTTGCGTAATAGGTTGTCAGGCTGATACCAC
>NMRA01000660.1:136776-178626 GCA_002633005.1 Phoronis australis | reverse complement strand
TTTTTAACATTTTGGTTGTATAAATTCTTTTGTGGATGAAAAAGTATTTAAACATTTTTAAATGAAGGTTGATGGGTAGATTAAAAGGGAGATTATGTATTTCTTTAATTTCGGCGTCTGTGTAGTAGTTGAGTAAAAATACATAATTATCTGGTTTTACAGAAAACTTGTGAATATATGTGTTTTTGATCCATGAATTGGAAAAAACCTAATGTCATTACAACTAACAATACTTCTATCCGACACACTCTGAACTTTCTTCAAGGTCGTTATAGTGTCAGAAAAAGGAATGATAGACGTATCCTTCAAGTTATAATTTTACTTAATGCTTTCCCATTTAAGCAGTTTGTTCTGGCTATCTAAAAAATCTTCACAAAAATGAGGCCTGTATTTCACAGATCTTGGTAAAATAATGATTTACCGTTAACAGTTAAGTTACAATTGTTCCATATCACTTGTTTGGCTATTAGTACTTCATCAAATACTTCAGGATTAAGAATATCCAAGGTTGTGAGAACATCTCTGTAAAAAGGTTAATAATTTCGCATTTTAGGGTTTTCTCAGTTGAAAATTGGCTGAAAAAATGAGGACACCGCCAATACGACTGAAAAAAAGGCCTCGGGTATATCTTCCAACTTGCCTCATCCTCTGTATTAAAACGCTTGACCCAATTAAAAAATAAGTTTAACTTGATCAGTTTCATGGTAGGATATTTCAAACCACACACTTGATATCGCGAAATAGTTACATTTTCTTTAATTTTTGGTGGTTTATTTAACCAAATAAATTCTCTGATAAGTGTATTAACTTCACGAATTCCTTTTTGGGTGATACCCACAGTTGACACTACATGAATGAGTTTCGATAAGCCAAATGTTTTCGTAAGGAAAATCCTGCCATTTATGGTGAAATTTCGTGTTTTCCAAATATTAAAAAGGTCTTTAAGCTTTTGGATTTTTCATCAAAATAGCGTTTTTCAGTGTCTTTCCCTTTTAAGCCAAAACATTTTTCTAGACATTTAATGAGCTTTTGGGGCCAGCCAATTCCGTAAAGTGGATTACGATTTCGCTGCATTGTTGAGGCAAACATCCCTTGGTATTTTTCATAATTCAACTGAAGTCCAGATAATGTTCCAAAATAATCTAAAAATCTAAAACAATTATTGCCCCTTTCTATTGAAAAGAACTGTATAATAATTCATTGCTTATGATATGACGTGACATAATTTCCGCAAACAGGACGAACAGCGGACTTAATAATAGATCTCCTTGTCGGAGGCCTGTCTCTATGTTATAATACTGTGATGTAAATCCGCTGTTCAACACACATGACGAAATTCTAGAATACAAAGTACGGATTCTATTGATAAAAACGTCACCAATCTTAAAAACTTTTAAAGACTGAAATAAAAACTCCGACTTTACAGTATCGTACGCTATCTTGAAATCGAGGACTACAATGTGACCGGGGGTGTGCTTTTCTTTATAAAATTCAATCATATCGTCAATTACACGTATATTCTGGCCTATATAACGTTTTGACAAGCATGTTTGATATGGATGAATTAAATTGTTAAATTTTATATTTTGTTTGGGATTGTTTTAGTTATTAATTTATAGTCACAGTTCAAAAGAAAGATAGGTCTCAAATTGTCTAAAGATAGTAATTCCTCGGGCTGTTTACTTTTTTGGGATTAACGTGATTGCACCTTGCTTTTGAGAATTGGACATGTGACACTTTCCAAAGCTGTAAGTGACACTCGCCAATAAATCTTCTTTAATTACCTTTCAAAAGTTTTTATAAAAATTTTAGCTGATACCATCATTACCAGGCGTCTTGTTAGGTATTGTATCTACCAAAGATTCACACAATTCTTCTTCTGTTAGATTTTTTTCTGGATAGTAAGAATATGCAGTAGATAGCTTTTTATTTATTGGTCAATTAAAAAGGTCGATTGGATGTATTCTCTCTCCATTGCATTCTTCAATAACGGAGTAAAGTAATAGTTCACTTGCATATTCGGAGTGCTTGCTGCATCAGTTATAGTTTTAGCACTATCTTTAAGGGCGTTAATATGTTTTTGCTTGCTGCGGCGTAACTCAAGTTTTTTAAAATATTTTCCATTCTCGCCTTGTTCTGCCCATTGTGCTTTACTACGCAGAATCGAGCCCTTGATTTTTTTGGGACTGGACAATTTGCAAATCAATTTTGGCTTTTTGTAAACTTTTTTTAATTTCCATTTTAATTAATTCCCACACTCAAATTTGGCTTCAATATGTCGGTACTGAGTACTATAAAATTCGACACATTTAGCTATTTGGTTTATATAATTAGTATCGTTTAAAAAACTAGTGTTCAATTTCCAAAGACCAGGACTCCTCTTCGCATTTTCGGATATTTCAAAATGTAAAGTAATGGCAGAGTTGTCTGAAAACACAAAGTCGTTAATAATGGCAACGTCTTTGACTGCTACTTCTCTGTGAAAAGTTGACTTGAAACTAAATTACATAGCAAAACTTTTGATTTTACGCAATCTTCGAGGTAAGAGACTAAGAATCTTCCATGTTACCAATGAGGGGGTTTGTAATTGTTCCAAGCGTTCGTAAAAGTATTCTTATTTTAACAAGAAATGTATTTGCTTGGTATGTATTATATACAGAACCTGATGATGATATTCAATAAAAGTAGTAATCTAGTTCATATGATTTAAACCTAAGTGTACAGATTTCACAGAGTTTCAAGATATATCCGTTTGTGAAGAGCAATAACTAGTTCAAGTGACAACCTAAAAAGAAGATCGTCAGCTGAAGACATAGCACCCACCTGCTGAAATGGCCAAGACAGGAACAATCACCCACGAGTAGAGATTCTTCTTGTCAACTGTGAAGTAGTAAGCAGTAAACTTGTCCTGTTTTGTGTATTGGGCATAAGCATTAGGTCCCGTGCCTACGTTTCCGTTGGATACAAGCGCTGGAGTAGCACCACTTGACCCTATATTCAAGTGCACTCCGCCCTCTATGGGGTCTGTGCCGATGTGAACGTTACTTCCACCATACACTCTGACGTCACCACCATATAAAGACACAAGCACGCTGATGTTGTATAGCGGTTCTGAAAAATGTCACAAGAACAACGCAAAGCGATGGTATGCGCCCACGGTGCACAACAAACGAATCTATGTTTCTTCGGGATGATTATCGGTTTCACCACGAAAACATTTCCAGGAAGGGGCAGTTAGCAAAACCATCGTCGCAGAGTTGCCCGGTCTGTTCCTCTAACATCCCTGTGGTAAGCGTTTTGTTTTGCACGGTCAAAGTTGGGCTTGACATAAAAATCCTGCGAATGCTATGACAAGTACCGCTACCACAATGCTTCAAGTTGGTGACAAATATGGCGACCACATTGACTGACGTTGTTGAAGAATATGGAGAGGACAAAGACAAATTTGGGGAAGACCAGGAGAGGGTGGAACACAGGGCAATTTTGATTTGTTGCCCTCCCCATGACGGAATTGATACTATATACAAATCATTAATACCACCCATTTGTGCTAGCAAATTGTAATCTTGTTCAAGAAGTGTTATTCTAGAACTGCAAATTTTTATGTAAAATGTGATGCATTTCATTTTGTTTTCTACTACCTGTTATGTTAGCAAAAACTAAAGCAATACCTTAAAAAGAATTAAGAGTGTTTCCTTATAAAACCAACACTACAGGTAGGTAATCACCGATTGTTTTGAAACTTAGCGCATGAGTTTGGTGTGGTGAAATGTAGAAAAATCTCCATTTTGCAACAAATTTAGGCGCCGAAATAGACAAGATTGAATGCATTTTACTAGCAAGTATATTGATCTGATAACAGATGAGTGACACGATTTCAAAAGGCGGGTAATGAATAATTTAATGGAATCACTTTCAAAATTTGTTTTCAAATTTGTATGTTATGATTTTGCGTGGAAAAATGGGTACTTAGTTTTCACTGAAGCTATTCTTGGAAAAATTTGGCACTTTGTAGCAGCCATACTGCAACTTTCCAAGAACTAAATTTAATATGATTTGTTCATTCATTCCTAACCTGTTCATAATATAAAATAATAAATTTTGCCTCTACCGTAGTTTTATCTTACAAAGTATTACACGAACTGCACTTCGTCCTATTTGACAGTTCTCAGTTGCCTCAGCCACCAATAGGGGGCTCTTGGAACATGTAATTAGCTTGCAAATACACCGCGTAAAAGCTATTATTTTTGGCATCATTACTAATTACAGTTCTCTGAAAACCAGATGACGATTTGTGTTAATTATAAAAAAATATGTACTTAAATTGTGACTGGCATGCGTGCTTCGTCTAAAGGATATATGGCGTTGCTGTTTGTTTACATGTCTACTCTGAACACATTTAGACGTCGAATCTGCCTTGCTCTTGTTTTTTATCTTCGTTGTAAGAGCGACTGGTATAGGAGGGAGCCACCCAAGGGAGCCAAACTCCCTTGTTCAGTGCAAACAATGTAAGCTTTCCGCACAGTCAAAAGTCATTGCAATTTTGGGTTCATAATGTATTGTAATGTCTCCTAGGGTTGCTACATGTACAAAGTTTGGTCTCCATGGGTACACAGAAATATGGAGTTTCCACCCCCCTCCTTCTCTGCCACTCAATAGTTGAAAACCTCTAACAGTGCTATCATCAACGGTATAAGAAAGCAAACATTCGAGGTCCAGAAAAAAGTAATGAAAGACAGTTCATGACAGAAATTAGGTCAACAACGTTCAACCGTCTGGACTTAACAGCAAACCTACCGAGTGACTGACTCCGTGGCGTAGCAAGGGGGATCAGGGGACAAATGCCCCTGGGCGCCTGTCGAAAGGGGGCGCCAAACTGGTGTCGTCAAGCAGGGGGTACTACGCATCTGTTAACCAGGTACCAAAAGGGGAGCGGATAGCACATGAGGTGCCGACGGAGGACAAGGTGGTACTCGCTACGCCACTGCACTGACAAGTGTTTTTTTTTTNTGTGACTGGCATGCGTGCTTCGTCTAAAGGATATATGGCGTTGCTATTTGTTAACATGTCTACTCTGAACACATTTAGAAGTCGAATCTGCCTTGCTCTTGTTTTTTATCTTCGTTGTAAGAGCGACTGGTATAGGAGGGAGCCACCCAAGGGAGCCAAGCGGCCCTGTTCAGTGCAAACAATGTAAGCTTTCCACACAGTCAAAAGTCGTTGCAATTTTGAGTTCATAATGTATTGTAATGTCTCCTAGGGTTGCTACATGTACAAAGTTTGGTTTCCATGGGTACACAGAAATATGGAGTTTCCACCCCCCCCCCCCTCCCTCTCGGCCACTCAATAGTTGAAAACCTCTAACAGTGCTATCATCAACGGTATAAGAAAGTAAACATTCGAGGTCCAGAAAAAAATAATGAATGACAGTTCATGACAGAAATTAGGTCAACAACGTTCAACCGTCTGGACTTAACAGCAAATCTACCGAGTGACTGACTCTGTGGCGTAGCAAGGGGGATCAGGGGACAAATGCCCCTGGGCGCCTGTCGAAAGGGGGCGCCAAACTGGTGTCGTCAAGCAGGGGGTACTACGCATCTGTTCACCAGCTACCAAAAGGGGAGCGGATTGCACATGAGGTGCCGACGGAGGACAAGGTGATGCTCGCTACGCCACTGCACTGACAACTGTTTTTTTTCACCTCAACAACAAACTGCGATTAACTACTATAAAAGATATAATGTATGGCGAGCACTCGAAGTCAAAGTTCGGTCATTTAACTTTAACTGCAACACTTGATCTCGTGGATCTTGAAGTCGAAGGTTCACGTAGTGGTATCAATTTCGATGTGGTGTAGAGACAGTTTGAACTGTTGGTGAAGGTATAGCTTCAGAATCAGCTGTTTCGGATTATGCAGGTACCTCAGTTAGGATCTCTATAAATAATACTATAACAGATATCAAGAAGGTTATGTCAGAAAACGATCCTCCCACCTGAACCCACTGGAACAAGCTGTCCAAACTTATCTAATGTCTACTGTGACATGTTGAAGTCAATACCTTGCTTAGGTTCTCTCTGGAAGATCCTGGGTGTTCAGGATACAGATACGTTCTGCGTGGGTAAAATCCGGGACAAATTCTGTTCGGTGAACATAGCATATCATTTGACTCCTCCACGACTGTTCCTGCTCTGTCACAAATTAACCTAATCTGGCTAGTAGAAGATCATACTCTATCAAAGTCATTTATTCCCCGTTAAGAATTCTACATAATGTTTAAATTAACCTGATCAATGTCAAAGAAATGATAATGGAAAAAAAACAAGAGGGTTATATGTACAAGTTTTTCGTATATATTCAAACCTAATGTCAACTGTCTGCTCATTGTTTCCTTAATAGATAGTTTTGCAACACTACTTTCCCTAAAATGTAAAGTTGAAGAAAGATGTTTTTTACTTATTCAACAAACTTTACTCTTTAGCTGTAAGTTCAAAGGTGCATTATGGCGATAAAAGGGTCACAAAAACGACCATCAAATTTTCCTGGGAAAAGTGGTCTGTGGACCACTTTGGACTCTCCTGTCTAGCAGAAAGCTGTCAAATTTGAATAGATGCCAAATAATTATGCACGTATTAAATTGGTTATTCCAGCAAACCAAGTACATTTTTCAATCTATTTTGGAAGTTACCTTTTTCGTTGCTGAAAACATGCAATTTTGGAGACGGTTAATATGATCCATTGTGATCTCATGCTGCAGCAGAGAAAATAGAGGTCATTGACTGCACAAAATGTGGCATTTAGAAGTCTGTTAGGATACCAATGCATGTACAAAAATGAAGTTTTTATAATGTAGTCAAGCCCGATTATTTGAAAATGTACTGGTTTTTATATGGACTGCCTCTTAAAAGTCAATGAAACCTTTAAATTCGTTCACTATTTCGATGACTCTAACTACTGTACCCTGCAGAACTTGTAGGTTTTGTCGGCAATTAGAATGACGATTGTCGTTGCTTTTACCCAGTATATCATCTAGTTGAACTTACCTTTTATCCTTGGACTTGTGAAATTCCTAGCGCCACACGTTCCGCGATGCCTTCAATGACAATTACATCACTATATTACACAGAGGCGTAAGAACGCAATATAATGAAACAAGAAGGAACGAAATCGCAGTGACGTGGAAACATTTAAAACAGTCAACTAGTGGGTTGAAATAACACACAAACTAAGCCATGTTCGTGACAATGAATATAAACGTGGAAGATGATTGACAAAGAACTTGTGTTAAAATATCGGCAACACAAAATGATACAAAGACAATAAGATACTACATTAACAAAAATCGCCATTCTTTGTAAGATGCGTACCAAGTTCTTAAGAAAATTTGTAGTTTTTAGATGCCATCTAGGCTTAGGTTTCTGACTACAATTTTGTGACGAATTTGCATTGATATACTTGCACAGAGATCAAAACATCACTAGAGCTGTTTAACATAGGCCCGAATGTGAAAAGCAACCGAGTTCAGTCCCTATACTACTTGAAATTTCAAAATAAAACGGAGCCAGCCCCACACACCATTATCAAATATCATTAGTTAATAGGAGGCCACTTGACAACAGTTTTCAAATTGTGTCAAATGGGTAATTGTTGCCCACGCATTCGAAGTTTATCAGGGACTACATGGAATATTTATGCCCAGAAACACAAACCCTCTAATAAAACCGGTAGGATAATTAGCGGAGCAAACGTTTTATCTCCCAAATGTAAACTAACTATGCAATAACAGGTGTCTTGAGAAGAAATCGGGATGAAAACGTCAAAACGAACTTAGTACAACTTTAAAGCTATGTTATATTGTCGATCTTACCCAGTTGTCGTAAACCCATAACGCCTTGTTCTGTAATACTCGTCTAAATCAGCAGGCTGTGTCCAGTTGACCGTTCTATCCTCTTCGTTATCGCTCCAAGGTAAGATTCTACTATCGTGCCAAGCAGCCCGACAAATACTTGAATCCTGAATTTCAAGCATGACATTCGTACTGAAGATAAGATTTCGGTGTCACTGACTGGGAGCTGAACTTCACGAGAATTACCACCTACCACTAAACAGTAGTACAGTTTATGTTCAAATTACAGTACAAATATCCTCTGACATACATGCGTGTACACAATACCAAAGAAATGTTTTTGTGTCGTCCATTCTTGTTTTTTTTTTCTAAGTTGCTTTGAATCACCATAAAGTGGTCACTCAATTAAATTAATATTCGTTTTACTCACGCAATACAGAACTTAATCTAGTTAGGAATTCTACGATTTCATTATTTCCAATGCGGAGTATGTGATTGAAACATTTAATGTTGCTGAATATTAATCAATGCCGAAAATTTCCAACAATCTTGACATTTTATTTGTAAGTAGATTTTTGGTAAACCATCAAGTATTTGAACAGGATGATTCTCCCGGAGCAAGACGTAAACTTTTGCAAATATTATCTTTCATGCAACTTCATCATCTGTCTGTGGATTGTTCTAAGACCCCATCGACCCCCCACCCCGACCTCCTAGACCCACGACTCAATGGACCCACGGCCTACACAACCGTCGACCCAGTCTGCACAAGTTCGACTTGATCTGATCATACAGTGTCATGTACTTGTAGAACAAGAGCTGACTTCCAGGACCAACCAGGGAGGCCGTAAACTCGGTTGATTTCCATGTTTTTGCAATTAAACGAGTCGATTCTGAAAGTTTGAAGGCCAAAAACAGAAAAAAATACATCGCGACCTACCATCGCTACAAATGTTGTTCCCGGCAACGTGTAATCGTCTCGTCTGTTCTTCAGTGTATGGCAGATTCAAGCTTTTTGGGGAGGAACTGATGAATATGGAATTTCTTTAGTAAATACAGATAAACAACTACAAAGTATTCCAACGTTGCAAGGAGTACAGTGTAAACGATTATACAACAGAAAGCAATCAATACAAATGTTAATTTTTGTCTATTCACGTTAAGGTACTATCTCCCTAAGTTTAATAGTACGTGGCCATTGGTATCCGCTCTTGGAACAATTCCCGTGGTAACGATCGCACGCTCACAATTCATCATGTTCTTACACCACTTTCTGTTTTTAACCACCTGGCTTGAGCCAGAGCAGATACTAGTCTAGGTAATTCTTGTGGGAGAGTCATTCATTGACGTAATATGATTGTTATATGTGTTAGAATTAAAGCGCAAAGAGACACCTATTGCCACAGGTCGTGGGTCGAAAGGGTTGTGGGTCGTAGGGGTTGTCGGTCGAGGTGGTCTTGCGGGTCGAGGGGTGTGCGGGTCGTGTGGTGTTCGAGTCGTGGGGTCTTGGGAACGAGGGAGTTTTAAAAACAATAATCAGTCTTTGGGTGTTCTCAACATCATTAAGATTTGTTGTCCTTTCTCTTCACAAAGATTATTTGCTGTTGCATTAAGCGTATAGTACTTGAAGTTAACAAGATATACTTTAGATTCCCATTACACACACATACATATGTGCATAAAATTCTACATACAATCCAACATACATACATAAATACATTTACATAAACATATACAAGCATGAATACGTTTTCGGCGGCGCAGCACTGAAAAAAGAGGGGGCTATAGCAATCGCAGTACCCTAATGTGAAAGGCACATGTACATACATACGTGCACACATGTACTACACGCTGAAATAAATACATGCACGCATCCATCAGTTAATACAAATTCATTATACGTTCCTTAAAACCAAAATACATGCCACACATGCGTTTCCTCGCTATATAAAAAGAGTGCAGGTGGCCTGATATCATTTAAGATGCATCGGCCTCACAGTTGGGCCCATTGCACTAAACACCTGGTGTAAAATACTAGAACCTTGTTATAGACCAACCGGTTCTTCGTGAAGGAAGTTTTCAAGTCTGCCTGTATGCTTTAAGAAAACGGGCATGTGCATGTAAAAGTGCCATCCAGCAGGGTTCTCCTTAGGGTGTAAAAAGCTGGACAAGACTCTACCCGATATTTAAGGGTTTTAATATCAGAACCACACTCGAGGCACAATGGGCTCCCTACATGCCCACAAATATTTCTGTGTCGGGTTAGTTTACAGTGGCCCGTCAAAATTTGAATGACGGTCTTATGCCCAATTTATCAAGACTCAGAAGATCTATAGAAACTTCTGGTTTGATCGTGCAGGGAAAGTGCTTGGTTTCATTGTAGGAGTTAAGCGATGCCCACTGCCCTGCTGACTGTGTATGCACCCAGTTGCATATACTCATCCTGTAGTATCCGTAGGGTATATTCGAATAGCAGGTTCTGGTACACGCTGTCTTTGCAAGTTTGTATGCATTTTCATTGCCATCAATTCGCACATGGGACCTGACCCAGTGTGTATTGATGGTTATTTCAATTGCAAGCTCGTTAAGCTCAATAATACAAGCATTAACACTACTACATATATATCTGGTCTTGGTTTGTTTAGGGCTTTAATTGCTGTTTGGCTATCTGAAAAGTTTGTAATTAGTTTATTACCCAACTCGGTAATGTATATACAGAGACATCATCTGCATACTAGACTGGAAAGGGCGGTTTTTAATGAGCAATTTCCCCTCTGCTTCTTCTGTGGCCTTGTTGGTGCTTTCAGCAATATTAAGCAAGAGGCAATCGGAGTAGCACTAAACCACTTTAAAGTGAGCAGGTGCTTTTCTAGGCGGATCATTATCATGTTCGAAAGTCAATCTGTGACTACTTGTCTAGATGGTAGGGTATAGGTGTGGCAGATCGGATCACCAGGGGAACACCTCAGGCGGCGCTGCCTCAACCACCCTCTTCAACAGGTTCTGGATGATCTACTTCTACAATTATCGGCTGGAATTGGTACAAGCTTGACGTTAAAGTTGATATGAAGTTGATATTGTTCTTAGTGTGTCCACCAACGATCACGTCACATGTCGTTTTATTGCTCAAAGTTCACTGAATGCACCAGTCACATGGGTAAGTCAGTTGGCTTAGAAATTAGTGGTAGCAAAACAAAGGTGTTATGTTCACATCGAAGCTTAAAGGAGCATGCATGCCAACCAAAAAACAACCAAATTTGTACCAATTTAGATCGAGTAGTCCTACTCCATAACGCCATAACGACACGTACGGCTGCGTTACGTGACACCTGACGGCAGATGGAGGTGTTGAAATTATCCAATGACGTCATCGGTTTCACACGCCGTCTGTTCAGCAGTTCACAACACGGGTTAGTGGTGTCATCTCATCGCTTGAAGTCATCGTTTAACACCAATAAATCATCAAACTTCGATATAAAATCCTCAAAAATACACCGATTTCTTATAAAAACGTGTTGTTTTATTTCGCTCTTACGGATTTATTGGCATTTGGACACACCGTAGCCTACAAAGTTCGGCAGGCCAATAAGGTCCGTAGCAGGAGTTTGGGGTCTGTTCGGAGATAATTTCGAAGTATTTTCCGTGAGATACAGACAGGAGAACCTAGATCTGTGATTTTTGAGTTCTAAACACAAAACGCTTGTTATCCTGGCCAGTGGCTCGGAGCCCGATCTGGCCCGTCGCGTCCGGCCGGATTGACTCGTTATCCTGGCCAGTGGTTCGGAAACTGAACAGACATCACGAACAAAAACCAGCCAAAGTTCAGTGGAAACTTAACTTCCAGTCAAGAAAATACTATACTAGTAAGCCAAAGTAATGTGCACCTGATTATGTTGGTGAATTAGCCACGACACTGGAAATCTACTTACTCGTCGGGGGCCGCGAATTTAGGTTCCGCTTTGGCCACAGCACCGTCAGGGCAGAAATTGTACTTTGACAATCATTATTTGAGTAATGTAAATGTAAATGTAAATAAAGATTCCCCTAACACCTGACCGCGGGATCGAAATCGAGTTGTTTCACAACATTTTCTGCCACCAAACACTAAATTAGCATGAGCTCACACGTCCTCGGTGTCCCGTCACTTAGTTTTATTGCCAGCACCTAAAGCCGGTAACGCAGTGATTTATTCAATGCTGGCTTCTCAAATCATTTGCACTCACGAACATTCCAAATGCATTACAAATTGCATCTAATGAGACAGAGTTTTATATAAGTATTGGTTAGGGTGAGAATATATCATTTTGAAACAGAACGGTCAGTAATAAACGCCAATATGGCAACTCGCAATTCCGACTAAGGACGAGCTAGAGCTCATCAATCCCGACTTCGCAGGTGGATCGTTAAGTTCCACAGGCCATCAATTCGAACAGTAATACAGTGATGAAGAAATACTAGAGAGGCGCAGTGAACAAGCTCAGACAACGGAACGTATGGAGTTATTTGGTAAGCCAGCATTCGTCAGGCACTGTCGACGACGTCTGCAGGCCACAGACACGGAGATGTTTCACAGCCTCATACTTGCTATTTACAGGGTACATATGATTATTGACTACCATGAGCCACTTCCTAAGCATTTCGGACTCTCGAGGAAGTAAAAAAAAATGATGTACCCGCTTTCCTCGCAGCTGCTTAGTTCGGACAAGCGGGAACGATGCACCGCAACGTAGCGGCATTCACTCTGCATATGAACCACTGAAGTCGCTAGCGTCGTTTCTCACCTTCCTCACAGGTTAACGCGACACCTCTTGGCAAGGTAAGGTCGACCGTATTCTAGGCGAAGTGGATATAGACCGATTAAGACGGCAAAAAAGACTAATTAAATCGGGTGGCATTCTCCTTTAAATGGTCAATGCAACATTTATCGCTCAATCTTGATTTTGTAGACAACGCGACTTATCCGACTATTATTTTATTTAGAGAATCATCTTGCACAAAAAACTCGAAGCCAAAACTGAGCTGGTGAGATGCAGTCATGCAATGGATAAAACTTGGAAATTTCTCCCAAGAGTATGTTTTGGATTTACATGTATACTGCTGTTATCCGACGTATAATGTCATATGCTGAGTCAGTATGGTTAACGGCGTTAAAACAGAGTGCAATTATCCACAAACTCGATCAGCTGCAACGTTAAGCTTGATTGTGAATTACCTCTGCTTTTCCAAGGATGGCTTCCGCAGCCTTAGGACACCTAATCGGTCTACCATCACTGTACATATGCCATTAGGGTGAAGCTGCATGTACAGCTCTTCGTCTCAGATATAATGGTCAGTGGGTGAAAACTAACATTCCTGATTCTGTGCAACAAAAGGCAGAGGAATTGTGTGTGCAACAAGTCAATGGCCAAAGCTGGGCAACAGTGAAACTTGTCTTGTGATGTCCACATAACAGCTTCATATCATACAAACAATGCTTTCGCGGAAATGTGTTATGAATGGCCTACCAAAGAACACAAGAATCAGGTGGATAGCTCTAAACTGGAAAACGACGAGGGAGGTGCTGGCTTCTCTTTTCCAAGGTTTCCTATTTCAGATACAGAAGTTGTGTGTCTCTAGGCAATCTTGCCACGGTGTTCCAGGCTGAGGTCACTTGTCGCGATATATGTTTTTTCTCAGATTTCTCTTACAACCTAATTGTAATGTCCAAAACAATGGCAAGACTGTATCATTGGCATTCGGAACATACAAATCCATACCAACACCACTTTCGACTGTATTTAGATGAAAATTCAGCATGCAATATGGAATCTCATCGTACGCGGCAGCCATCTTGTCAGACATTATAAATTCATAAAAGCCAAGCAGCGCGTAGTGTTCACTCAGTCCCAATCGAATCAGCATGCTAAGGTTTATAAACGACACAAGTGATCGAGACATTTTGTTTTGTGATTGTGAAGTACTAATTCTAATATTTCTATTGCTGACAGCAGCACCACCACTACATGTACATGTTTAATTGCAACATCTTCTACTACTCCTATCATTTCGAATTCTACAACTTAAGATAGACTGGGCAAACAGTAGCTTTACAAAAGTCTTCACTTACATAAGAATACGTCCCAGTCCCAAACACTGTGCTTGTGGAGCACTCGTCCTTTGGGCACATATACCTAAAACCGAAGACACTCGATATAAATAAGTGAAAGTACTAGTCCAAGTGCGATAACGTTGACGGATCAAGCCATCACGTTCATGTACGTTAATCTACGTGATTTGCTCTGAGATTGGACATCCATTTTCTCTTTGGGGGAAATAGAGTTTCATGACAGCATCATGCACTGTCTGATCGCTGGGAAAACAATAACGCGTCAGATATAATCAATGCCGTTCATCAAGAAGTTTATAAAGCTTATTTTGAGCGTAAGAATGTTTTTTTAAAGTTGTTTTCACTGCACTATTGTGCTCACATTTAGGACATACATGGGCAAATGCCACTACCTTTAACAAACTACATGAGGGCCGTCGAAAGACGTAAAGTCATTGACAGGAAGCTGTATCGCGGGAATAAAGCCTCACTGGACATGAGTAACGATATTACCTCGCTAGAAAAGCCATACCTCCCGAGATTCTGCAGGATATATTCGCGTATTTACAAAGAGAGAACGCAGTTTTAGCTACTAGATTTTCTCCCCGTGAGATACCTTTTGAATCCGACACTGCTTGGTCATGCCAACGTAATATAAATGTATTGATGGACCTTTTGGAGTAGTCAGTTAATCACAGATATTTCTACAAGGGACACTAGCATTTTTGGATACCGTTGAACACATATGTTGTGATACTAAGGTTCAATAGCAAACTGTTTCACCTACCCGTGAAGTACATATACGCTAACCAAAACGATTTTTGCAAGTCTGGAGAATAGTTCGTCATTGGTCTCTAGAGACATTTTAGTATATAAAATTGTCGCTTACTCAGCGCCCCCTCTTGAACCGGGACAGGGGACTCCACTTACCCCCCATGTACTCCAGCATTCTTAACAAGCAAAGGCGGGAAATCCCTCATTCATCAACAAAGACCTGGCGGACCAGGTCGTAAGGTCTGCTAATTAATTTCAACCACGTCTGTAAGTAAGTGACCATTTTATATACTACGATTCTGGCAAGGTTATATGAAACAATTACTGGCTGGGATATTTTAAAAAGTCTTCCAAAATGGATGTTTGCAGTTTTAGAGGTTTTAGACCATGTATTATAACTTTATAACACAAAAAATTACTAAACAAGCATATATTTTTAGACATAGTAGAGAATTCCTTTACATTAACGAAAATTTGATGATTTTCTGGTTTCCCGCGACGTGATGTCATGAGTGGAAGACTTCGATCAGTTGACAGTATATATGCAATGGAGGAAAGTAGTGATTTTGTGAGTTACGAAGACTAAGAGAGTTAAATTGGCGAGTAATATTATGACAGGTATGGAGATGGAGGTGAAAATGCCACTCAGTCCATATGTTAAACAGGTAATGAGTTAAACCTCGCATATTGGCATACTTTGGGTGGTTGAGGCGTACGAACTCGAGTCGGCCTCCCGCACCGTAGTCTCTGGTGAGTGAAGCTGCGTTGTTTTTTTCTTAATTAAAAATATACAAATTTAAGAAGACATACTTAGAATACCATATCAAATTAAACAATATTAGCATGGTGTGCAGGGTTAATATAGGTTCGGCGTATAAAATGATGCTTAAATGTTTAGCATGCGACACAAATATTATAAGCTTCACGTGTTTTACTTATGCAATGCTATTTGCTGCGGTGATTGTCGAATATGTATACTAGATAAGTGCAACGACGGGTAATAACACGCCTGACTGTACAAAATGCAAGAAACGATTTCATCAGTGGTTGCCACCCTTTCTTCAGTCTGCAGCTGTACCGCACATTTCACCATCTAATAGTGAAGGGAGCATTTTGTAAATTGCTTTCCGTATGTGAGAGCTCAGCTATCTTATTTTGCTCAACCTGCAAACGTTTTGTGTCAGTCAACGGGGCTCCCTGGACGGATGAACTACCATTAATCACCTGACATTTAATTTGAAAATTAAAACTGATGTCATCCATACGACGATCGGAAAACAAAGCCGATAACTTCTAGCGTTTAAACCTAAATACATTTGACTTTTAAGAGAAATGCTTGTTCAAAGTTGTAACATTCATTTCTAGCTAAGATTACCTTACATTTTCAGCTTTGCATTTTTTCAAACTATAGGGATGAAAGTGAGAGAAACCAATACTACGTTAAATACTTGTTTCAGGACGAATAAAGGCTGTTGACAACAATTTGAAGCTTGAGGGTGGAAGATAATTACACTCACGGCTGATTATGGTCTATGTAATTGCCTGCGTAGAAGTGGTCACTGCATTGCCCTGTTGCGTCGCTGTTTAACGGTTGACACAAAATTGAACCTGAAATGCAAACGAAAAGCGTGTATGTCTTTCTGACGTTTTGCTACAGTGTTGGGTTATGTACAGTATTTCTGCCGAAAATGATATTATCGTCCCATTATATCCAATATGCTCATGACTACAAGTGACGTAAAAAGTCTGTAATTTCGTTTCTATGCTCCAAAAACGCGTGATTTTTGCGAATTCATGTAGTGCCGTGCGTGCCATGGTATTGGTACATGGACCGGTGGCCTCTGGGCAATTGAATAAAAACTCCATGTCAGACGTCTATTGGTAGGATTTTATCGACATCAGAATATGTTCTTCCAAAACGTTCAAGTCGTAAGATATAGTTAAACGTAGCACTTGTACTTTTAGCGAGAGTGTTTACGTTTAGTGCATCAATGTCCACAAGAAGATGTTGTAGATGAAGGGTAATAAACTGCAACATTTTGTCTGTTCTTTAAATGACAAAGATCCTAAAGGCGCCTTAAAATTTTGTTGCTACACGCTTGTTCTGGAATATAACTAAGAAAAATGACCCCGGCAAAGCAATGCTAAAATATCAGCAACATTGTCGTTAATTTTCTTAAGTTGTCGTATAAAATTTATTTAAATTGCAAAACTCGCGTCACAAAATAGAACACAAAAATTGTCAAGATAAATTGAAATACATATTAAACGCATTTGCAGTAACGAAAATTGCACTTTGCATCCCGTTTCGGCGGCACGTAGAAAATTGCACTCAAAGCGGTCAGGCCTTAGTTAGGGCTCAGGAGCCAACGGCAACAGGCGTGCATGCGGGATCAAACGAACGAATTTCTTACATCACTCACATCCTACGAATCCAATCCAACGAATAACCCGTTAAGGATGAATTTCCTTTCAGGGAGCGTTGTTATTTCTGGTGTTTCATCGTTTTCAGTCGATCCTCCGACTCCAACTTAGTCAGAGGCGACTCGCCCACGCACTCGGTAATTGTTTCTTTCTCAAAGTTTACAGAGCACAAACCCTGACTTATGTTGTTTTTGAAGACATTGACTTTTCCACGAAATACTCTGTCTACTCCACGCTCCACGCATTTTTGACAGCAGAATCGCACTATTTGTCGCCGCTATTTTATACCAAATGCAGACGCCATTGATGAATCACGCTATCAAAGGCACAGGTGCTTGAATTTATCTGTTCCTCGAATGCCTCTGACGTCACTCACTACTAAGAAAGCATGTTTCTTGTATATGGTTACGAGTCATCAAGGAATTCGAGCGCCTGTGATCCGCAATTACAATTTCCGTTCCTCCGAAACTTAAAGAACAGTTTCCGCTTTTCGAGCCGGCGGCAACGCTGTGGTGAGAAACCAATTTGCCACGATAGTTTCATGGCAAATCCGATTTTTTTCCGCGGAAGTATAACGAAAATACGCGGAGGGGCTAAAAGAAAAAAACGGAAATCCGCGTTTCCGCGGAAAATTCCAAGCCTTGATTGATGTTTTCAATGTTTTCAAATGTAGTTTGCATTGTACATGAATCTGTGTGTTTGGTCCCACGCACCTGTACGTAACGCTACGCCTGGGTCTGCATTTAGTCGCAACCGCAGAAAAGAGAAACACTTGAGCAAGACACGGGAACAAAATACTACTTCAGTGATACTTGACTGAACCGTGACAAAATGAAACAACTTTACGCGCGTATCAATTGGCACTGATTGATATATGAATGATGCACTGCTTACTCACTTATGAACACATATAAACTTCCTCGGACCAGTAAACTTTGATTAGTTCCTAATGTGCTTGGCAAGTCCAATCTCTTCTGAGTATTGGTGGGCTGGATTTCCAGATAAACGCGTTTCGTTTATCTCTAGCAGTTACTGCTATTAATGGTTACGTCGTACAATGTCTGTAGATTTTGTGACAGTTCGTGAGTTAGTAATCTTTTAGTCATCATCGTTGGTAGCTTGTAACTCATAAATCAAATTTGGTTGAGAAAATACTGTGGCCAAGGTCTCAACAGAAAGCGAAAATGCGCGAATTTCGAACAAAACTGAGGAGACCGGCACTGACTGAAAAAAAGGAAAAGCATGGATGCATAGCTTTAATATTTTTCTGTTGACAAACGATTCAAATTTAGGGCTGTTGTCTGTGATAACATTTCTGGTTA
Organism: Phoronis australis; assembly: GCA_002633005.1. Classification (NCBI taxonomy): domain Eukaryota; kingdom Metazoa; phylum Phoronida; family Phoronidae; genus Phoronis; species Phoronis australis. The sequence goes on along the minus strand of NMRA01000660.1, from coordinate 160,177 downwards.
CCAAAGAGAGTGTATCGGTTAGAGATTGAGCGAGTCTGCGCACCTGAGCGTGATGCTATTAGCTTTCTGCGCTTAAAAACGTGCTTAATCTTCGCGCAAATTTGCATAGTCTATGTATTCTTTTAGTTCTTAAACGATTATCTTTCTGCTCATAATCACTGCGTACTTTTTCATAATCAACGCATGTTCTTGCCTAATCTACGCATGCTTATAATCAGTTCATATAGTACAATCACGCCCGTGCTTTCAAATCTCAAAATGGCAAAGTCTTTCTACATGGGTGCAGGGCAACTTTGAAATGAAAAATCTCAAAAATAGAGAATTTTCCTTCTATGCACGCTGTATCCCAATTTTTGTGAACTTATTGCTTGCAGACGAAAAGGGCAAGAAACATATAACACAACATTTTTGTACTACTCATACATTCTAGGCCTAGGACTGAGATTAGGTGGCAGGCAGAACTTGCTATGCCAGACACTATTGAATGGTGGAAAATGCCTACTTTGTGAACTTTACACTTGATGTTAAACTTCGATCTTCGATGGTTTCAATTTAGACTACCACCTAGGATAATCAGTGGAACTCATATCTTGTTAAATTGGGGGTTAGTGACTCCCCCTTGTGTACGTTTCATAAGTGTGAACCTGAGACTTTGCTTCACTTATACTGGCATTGTTCCAAAAAATTTTAACAATGACGAAGATTGTGTTAGAAAAAAACGTAATTCCCTTGTGTATAAAAAATACTTACTGTTTTCTTTGGAAACAGATTTAAAATCCAACTAACTTAAAATCTAATCTTGTGTCTTTGCAAGTTCCATTTATAAAATCAACGTCTCAATGGTAACCTCCAAATTTAATTATATTGACAAAAAAAATTGAACTATGTAACTCATGTAAAAATACATTTATTCAAAAAATTTACAAACAGAAAATTTACAAATAGATGGTCACAAATGCATAACCCAATAGCAATGTAAGGATATTTCATCACTCCATAACACTCTCTTCCCTTTTCAGAGGTATACATGTATACATGTACTAGTACACTGTCTTGTATGTTTGTTGATATATCCGCCAAGGCCAGCACGCCAGCACACCCCGCTCATACTAAGAGCAGCAGACCCCACGTTTGCTGCTGCCGAAACTTGAAATATTTTCAAATATTCTGACATCGGAAAGAAGACATCAAGCAGAAAGGTGCCAAGCTATTTTCATAAGTCTACTGAACTTTTTAGAGGAGGAATTCAACTATTTTGATTAGAATCTATTTTATCAAACTAATTCACACTAGCACAAAAGCGTATTATCTACAGTACTTGGTTTAAAGTCGTAATATTTTTGGTGGACCGTCCCACAGTTTGGACCTTTACACGTCCCGCCACAACATTACAATGGCCTGCTTTTAACACATTTGAAAAAAGTTACACATTACAATGAATCTTTGTGCTTTCCTACACCCTTATACAATTGTGATTGTTGCGATGAGACCATAATAATGTTGTGTTGAGCAGAACATCGGTGAAACTACAAAGTGTGCATGTAATGTATCACGCTCCTGATGAAATCACTTGATACAGGCAGGACACAGAATATCCCTGGTCGATAAACTTTTCTCTAGGTCATGACAAAGTCGAAAAGGCATTATGTGTTGAGCACCAGTATCACTGGTATCATTAGTTGACGTCTTTTGCTATCACTCAGTGCGGTAAACATTTCCTTCTACATGCCCTCACAACAGTAAGATAATCGGATATCGCCAGAAGACGAGTCACATGATCTAGCAATCTATCACGGATCCAACAGATGGCGCCAGACGTCTCAACGCATCAACACAGTTAGCCTCGAAATCCGCCTCCCGTTCAGTAACGCTAGGACCTCGCTAAAAAGCAAGATTTCGTGAGATTACGTGAGATAATGCAGTGCATTGTAAATAAGAACACGTGACTATAACTAGGTTTTAGCTAGGTCCTAGCGTAGGTCCTAGCGTCTAGTGATCGCACGCCCGGTCTCCCATCTCGAATTCCTTGAGTCTAGAGTCAAATTTCAAACCTCCAATTCCAGCTTCAATGTATTCTTTACGCTTTCCCTTGTCTTTCAATACCAATTTGAAATATGCAACTATTTTTGTGCTCACGGTTATGTTTCAAGCCCATGAGGCCTGCGGTCTTGTCCAAGTTAAAATTGGTGGAACCTAGATTCAAGTTACAGATCCGGATTAAACCTCGGAAGTTCGTGAAAACTTCGGAATTTTAGTAAAGTTGTTGAAGGGGTTACTTAAAAAGAAGTATGCGACAACCAAAAAGGGTCGAAAGTCGGATCACAGTTCTAAATGTAGGTTTCAGTGGAGTCCAGAGCAGGACATTTGGAGTTGAAACTCGAACTTTTCGCTTAATGCTCGAGTTGTCAAGTGAAAACCGCGATGGACTATCACCCAAAGATTCAACCAAGGGCCAGAATATTTGGCATTTTTATATTTTAACACAAATTCGGAAAGTCACTATTTTTGTTATTATGGTTTAGTACCACATTTTGAAAACAAAAGGGCAAAACCCAAGCTCATACTTGTGGACTTTATTTATTTTTAAACATCATATTGGAGTAAAGGAGTCCACAGGATATGGATTTGGAGACAAGAAAATTTGGAATCTCGAACACTAGGGTTCACCAGTTAACGACGAGGAATGATAAAAGGATGTCAGTTTGTTCATTAGCACCAGGACGTATAGTAGGATTGTTTTTTTTTTATTATCCCATAACTCAACAAGTAGAAACATGACATTTGTAACCGACTTCACGCAGCGTGCAATGTCGTGTCACCTTGTTTGAAGGCGTGTTGTTCCGTTGGGCTCACTTTATTTACTACATGAGGTAATTTGAACATTTTAGTCTATTTGCATGGTGCGGTATTAAGAGAAATAGCAATTTCTCAACCCAGATTTTCCAAATATGTTGACTTACCAAAGAAAGCTGTACTCACTTGATTTTCCGTTCTGATGTCTTTGCTCAATGGCTGAGACGCCGGCCGACTTTCTATTTCAGCCCCGGTATCATTTAATTTTATCAGTGATACCAGGATCAATAATAAAACTAACACAACTGTTCTGTTCACACTGGGCAATATGCTCATTGTGTTACACTTCCGGTTTAACGAACTGTAATCTTGATTTTCATGAAATTGACCATTACATATTGGCCAAAACGGTCTTCGCCTAAGGTAACATTATCCTTAATTTTAGCAGCACTAAATGCTCAATTAATGTTTCGTAAGTAAAATGCACTTTCACGAGGAATATAATTGCGTCGGTCAAAACCATATATCTCTGCTAATAAAACTATATGTTAAGGTAGGTGGATACACAAAAAAATTAATTTTGACTGTTTTTTACATTTTTATATCATCCTGATCTTTAATTCTTGATGCACAGTATACTGAAGAAAAATAAAATCATTCTGAAAATCCAAAGTTGTTTTTTTAGCTATATTTGACCAAACCTCAGTAAGTCACATGGCTTGAGTGCTCACCAGCTCAGTGATTGACAACTGGGGCGGAGCTTATATACAAGGACACTAGCTCTAATCTAACCCTGTCAACAAGCATTGCGTAACGGGGCAATCGAGAGTGATGTACCAGCTGATATTGGTGTTGTAGCAAGACCAAGAATAAAACAATTCTATTTTTGACCATGTGAAATTTGGTAGTGAAATGGTGAACTAGCTCCTGTTCCGAGCCTGAGCCTGTTTGTCTATCTGCAAAAAAATTAAGTTGAGTACGCCAAGCCCTACCGAAGCCATCACTGCACTCAGCTTGAGGAGTCCGTGCAGAAATTGTGCATGTATAAGAGAAGTCGGTAATATAAGGTCAGTTGTCTTGCGAGAGGACGCTGAGTGTCGACGTGGGTGGTGTTGCACGATTCGGTGAGAGTGCATACACGCGCTGTGAAGACAAGCCGCGCGCGCGACACATGGACAACTACATGCCGTCAGAGTAGAGTCTTCGCAGATAAACCGTGCTTCTGTGCTGGGAACGCGCCGTGGAGAAACTAGGCTGTCAAACCCAGAGGATTTTTAACTTGCCACTGGCCGTAACCCAAAGAATTAGAGAAATGACCCAGTGTTCAACATAACAAAAAATTTTCTAGTGCATAGATTCAAACGTAACCCTGAATTAAAACTCATGATATTATACGATTTTAGAGGAAAGCAATATAAGAAACTTTAGTAACTTGAGAATCTCACCCAAGCGGCGCTATTTGCGCAGAAAGTGATATTTTCTTATCCCAAAGTCCATTCGGTACAGGCACGTAAAAATGTTGAACCATTACTATGAAAGTAGTTCTTTATCCTCGTCGCCAATATTGTTATGTAGGCAGTAACGCGGCGATTTGATATAACACATATATTGGTTGATGATAATATTGGAATACTAACAAATAGGTCTGTGTAATATAGTTAGAGAGTCTTTTACAAACTGAGTGGAGAGTTCAGATGAATCGTATAAACAATCAACACATGGTGGTCGGCACACCAGTACAGCAGACAATAGATCAACGCTAAGCTCCGCCCACGTGACAGCCATATTTGTTTTGGTCGTCTGTCGTGCATCACAAGTTCGAAAAAATGATTAAAATTACGCTGTAAACAAACAGGTATGTCACATTTTCTAAATATGAAGTAAATATCAGCTTTATTTCTAGTACTTCAACAAAAATTGGAACATAATGACCACGCATTCTGAACGAAATTTGATCTCAAGTGGCAATCGATGACCGCTTAACTTCAAAGCCGTTTTTCTCGGCTCGTGATTTCAGGATAGTGACACGATTCTCGGGCCTATTTTTCCACAACACGTGGGTCAATTTTAACGAAAGTTGCAAATTTGAAATCCTCTTGGACTGAAGTAAAATCGCGTGCCAGGGTTTTTTGATAAATGGACCAGATTTTTAGTTATTAGACGGAAAGTGACCAAATGACAAAAAGTGGCGTGCTTGCCCCAACTCACACACAAAAAATGCCACAAAATCAAGATCATAACGATTTTGTACATATATTTGGTATGGATAAGTAGAATATTGCGTAAGGAAACAGTTGATGATGATCCCTGTGCATTTTGAAAAAAAAATCGAGGTGAAATTGGATTTTTTGAAAATTAAAAAATACGATTTTTTAAAAAAACGAACTACAAAACAAACTTTTTTTTCGATTTTTGTCACTTTCAGAGTCATATCTAACTAGTTAAAACTTCCTTTTTACTCATTTTAGTTAGGAACATGGAGATTTGATCAGTGTATACACCTACCTTAAGGGATAATGAACATTAGAAAGTGCGTATGCATTTCCGAAAGTTTCAAGTGAATGTTGTACGTGTCGGGGCATCAGACGTGTTTGATGTGAACTTGAAATAATGACCAACCTGTAGTGACAATTCTAGCGTGCTTTCGTGTTTCTTGACGCAGACAAACGTATAAAATTCGATGTTAAACTTGGCACGTGAGACTCGCAAAGGTTATTTTGCTATCTTTGCTCCCAAATAAGGCGATTTTTGTGTCCATTCAAATTATTATAAAAAATTTTCTCCAAACTACACAATCAAAGAATCCGACATTTGCTTAAAACTACTGACCGTAGTACAGTTTTTTCAGAAACCACTAAACCTGTGTACCTTCATAGTGTAAGTTAATTTGTTTCGGTGAAATGTTGATCCTCGCGTTCTGTATTTGTCAATGACCTACAATTCACAAGTTCCCACAGGAAACCACAAAGCACAGGAAGCAAACGCCTAATGGACAGCGGTTCATTACGCTGTACGTTAAGTCTTACCAAGGTTGATTTACCGTTACAGTATAACTACATGTATCCTGTGGTATCGCTGACAGCGAACACACAGGGATTGTGGCATGAAATGGTAAATTTGTTAAAACCAAGGCCAAGAGTCCTTTGTGAGAAAAGTTAAGAATTTTCATGGCACCAAAGTAGTGAAATAAAGCACTCAAATCACTCAGGTTTCCTAAGTTGGGCATTAAGCCAATTGCAACGATTAGAAACGAGACGGGGCGTTACAGGTATAGGGTTAATTGAACTGATAAGAATGGAGACACCGTTAAATATCTTCCACACCAATTGAATTGTTTTGAATAGTTTTGTTGTGAAGAGCTAAGACGTCTGATTTGTTAAAGAACTCAAAAACCTAAAACTACTAGACAAATCTTGCAATAGACGTTACCGGTTTGCCAAACCGCGACATTCTAAAAGAAATGATGAACGATCGAAATAAATCATGTTGTTCTATATCCAAAATCAATGCAGTTTCCCTGAATTGGCTTATCACGTTACGTCATGGATTAAGTTATGGCTGAAGCAACCCAATTACTAGAGCGCAATTAAACTTTATTAAAATATTCAGCGTTTGGGCTCAATTTAAAGAAGTGAATTTATAAATTTATTTTCAATAAATGCTCACAATTTACGGTATCAACCAGTGGTGGGACACAGCGTCACAGCTGATAACCTCATGAATTTTATCAGTTCGCCCCATATCCTGAGGGCCATCAAACTCACAAGTCGGAAGACGTCACAGTGTTATGTTGTGCACTAAATTGTCATTAACTTACCCTGCAGTGTACCCATTTCGAAAATTAGAAGACATTTAGCACTTTGTTTAATGTTGAATACAGTTACGGTGGTCATTTGTCTCTAAAGTGTATCGTTATTACTTGTTCTTGAATCAGTCTTACACGCATTACAGGCATACATGTACACTGCTTACGACCGCATTTGCTGTACATGTATAGTGACAAGTCACGAACAAGTAGGCCTAACATTGGCCAACCAAGCTGCTGGTCATCTGTCTCGTATAAAATGTTTGATACATGGAAAGTCAAGCTGAATCGCAGAGGGGAACTCTCATTGCGTTTTTGAGTCGTAGTTAAGCTGATGACGTAGGTTTCACACCAAGATTGAGGAAATGAAAATGATATTGTAAAAGGACTATGAATACCTGGGTAAAACGTGGGCAAGCCTGAGCGTCCTACATGTATACATTCCGAATAATTAATGACACCTGCACGCTCTTTCCTGCGTCGTTTATCTACAATGATGACTCTCCTCAAGTTACCTATTTGTGTGAATCATTGTACACCATTTTTTCATTGCACATTCAACCACTTTTAATCTGATGGTTTGGCTTCTACATGCTTCAAACTTGCGTTGAATTCGCTGAAATAACTAACAAGTAATCGGCCAACGCGGCTTAGCCAAAGCAGGGTCGACATAATAGTTCACTAGTAAAGAATGCCCTTCTACTAAGTAAGGCTGCCAACATCTCTGACTAAATTATTTGTTTCAAGACAAGTAGCAGTGCACAACTTTGACTTTAAAGGTCTTTGGCCTAGAATCATTAACTGACTGTCGAGTACAAAAATAATTAGAAATTTGAAATCCAAGTCCTTTCATGCACATCAACATTACAAGTAGGCATTTGGCTCTGCAAAAGTCGCTCAAGTGGCTGATCTAATACGTTAACACACCTTTCCGAATACATGTAAATTATGATGTTAAAGTCTACAGTCATGTCACTGAAAGCGGTCCCCGTTTGAATTCTCAGGCACTAATAATGATATCCATTTGCATACCTACCGCATTTGTGCACGATTTACATATTAGGCTCATCAGCCTGTGCGTGTAAAACAAAGCCATGGACCCCTGATTTCACGCTATTGAAGCTTCACAAAACATTAGACTTTGGCGTGTATTCAATTTAACACTAATTAAGCAATTGCATATACGAACATGAGCTAACAGTACTGAAAACATACAAATGTGATGTTTTGTGTGTTAAAAATGAGCTATCGCTCGAAAATGACATACTTATCAAATCTTGAAAAACGAATTTACAAAATCCCGAATACTTCTTTACTCGATGAATGCCGTAAGAAGGACAATGACAGGATAACCTAATGAATAGGAACATATAAACACGATCACAGTCCATAAGTCCTTTCTTATCAATTTTCGGATGTATGCCGTTATACACATTGCTTGCGTCGTACAGATTGAAAGCTAGTATGTTATTTTCGTACATATAGCATAGCTGAACAGAGAAATGCAGGAAGGTGAGCGAAACAATACTTACAAATAATAAGCAAACACGATATGTGTCGGTTCTCCATTAACAATATCTGCTCCACACCATTCCTATAAAGCATTGAACTTCCTTGTTCCTCGTATTGTCGTTATCTTAGTCCAACTTATGCTCCAGTTTATACCTGTGACCTTTGCGCTCCATCCCCTGGCATACTCAGCATGCAGTGTTTCGGGCATACAAATAGTAAGTGATTAAACTTTGATAAAACTGTCGTGTTCACATGATAAGGACAGCGGGGTTCATAAAACACGTTTGCGTGATCCAAAAATCACTGATAAGGCGGTGTCGGTTCATTCCTTCCAGGAACTAGTCTACGTTTAATTTTCAACCTTACCTGATCTAAGTGGCCAGTTTTAGTAAAAGGGTCAAAGACGTTCCCTTAGGCTCCGGTGGAAATAGCCTTCACGGACGAAACAAAAGTTCAATGCTCAAATTTTACGTAACGGGAAGTACAGTTTAGGCTTCTTTGGAAGATATGGAACACCGAGTTATGCGCAGTTTGCTTACAGTTTGTAAGTATGAGAGGTTCGCCGGTTCAACAGAGTCAGGAACATTCATTGTTCTATAGGCGAGCCAGTTACAAAACTCTCAAGTCCAAAACTATAGAAATTTAGATTTAATGTTACACGTTCTCTTAATTTCTTCTTAAAATACCTAAGTAACCAGCGACCGTTAATTCACAAATTATATTTTTTCTAAGACTACGAATCGAGTCCAATATACCCAACGGTTACTATCAACGCTTTACCTTTTCCTACACTGTACTTGAATGTTTCCATGGCCTTGCGTTTATGCAAAAATGTTGTTCTTTGAAAGATTCATCGATAGGGAAAAACATTCACTAATCATTCATCAAACTTCCTGTATTAAAACTCTGATAGAAATGCTCCATTTGTTAGCGCCGATGTTTTTATGGTTTTGTGATAGGGGGGTACACGTTAAAACGGAGAGAAACCCACGTTCCGTCCCAGAAGTATTCGATTTATGCAACTTACTACTGCCAAAGTGGCATAAGATTGCTTCTTATTCAGATGAAAAGAAAGTGAAATCTTGAGTTGCTTTTACCGAAGTTTCTGTGAGTGGGAAAGGTTAACTCCGATAGTTAATCTGCAAGCGAATCTTTGCTTAAAGTAGTAGTATTTAAAAGCGAGTGAATACCGAAGCTTAAGTGTAGTGGGAACACTAAGGACAATAGGTTTAATTACACTTATTTAAGGACTTAAACTTCTTTTTCGATCTACGCTTTGTGAATTTAAACCACTAATCTTTTTTCTAAGTCAATAAACAATATATTGCCATTTGAATTGTGAGAACATGTAGAGCTGTCCGACATTCATCAATATCGTTGAGACTTATTTCAGATAGACAAAAATCGTTAAGTGTTCTTTGCTATTTGGGGATCTGGTGATAGATCGAAAATTCCAATGTCAGTCTGCGACTAAGTCCAGTGAAGTATCGTCATTTCTTACAAGATTGGGTTCTAATTGCCAAAAATCATCTCTCAATCAGTTGATTTTCTTAGATACAAAAACATGTAAATCATTAATCAACAATTGATTCCATGACCAATGCGTTTACCTTGATTTAATGAGTTAATTGTTTTTTGATCCCGTTTGTAAGTTTTTAACAACAAATTGTGTGGCTACAATTCAAAAAGAAATGCATATTTTGTCATTTGCATTGTTAATATATTTTTGGGAACTGTTCTAATTTCATCAATGTCTTTGAGAGTTATTTTTGATAGTCAAGGTCGTGTACTTTTCTATTTGGGGATCGGATTATACATTTATTATAAAGTTTTCATTTCCAGGCTGTAACCAAATTCACTGAAACATCATGAATTCTTACAAGATTAACTTTTTAATTGTCAAAAATCATCAACAAAAAGTGTCGATATCCTTGATGCCTAAACATGTAAATCAGAAACCAACGAATTCATTTATCAAAACGAATCGGTATAAGCAATTTCCTCAGGCGTGCTTGCAGATTTGTGACGGATATGGAAGATGGAACATTCGTATTTTGTGTATTTTACTCATTTAAGAGGTACCTACATGTACAACGCTAAAGGCGTTGAACTGAAACTCCAAGAAAAGCTGAATTCTTAGTTTATGATTGCGAGTACTTTGAGTACCCCCATTCGATATGTACACGGTCATCACAAACTATAAGCCCGGCAGTTTTTTTTTTTTGACGTGTGCAAATTCATTACAAACAACTCATCAACTCATAGTAACGATCTTCAACAGAAGTACTATTCTTGTGATACTGTGGGAAAAAAGTAACAATTGCTTATTAATAAACCATGGGAAAATAGTCCTTTTGTTTAATTAACACTGAAATAGTGAACTTCACGTTTTTAAAAATTCCACCTTTTCGATGGCGGTCATACCAATTGTGTTTTTGAAGTTCGTTTGGGTCGAATATCTTGATACTGCTGTTCTTTGTACGAATGTTTTGTGTTTTTGATAATTTTGGAATCTCAACTTTCCCTTTAATACTTGGCAGTGTTGGATTTATATGTTTAGAGTGACAAAGGGACATTTCCGCCGAAACTGCTCCACCGAGAGAGGGTTCCGTCCGAAATGGGACACCTTAAAATGAAAGGCTTATCATCGTTAATCTTGAAAAATAGTGCCCTTCATTCCATGGGCTTGTGACCATGCAAGAAGTGATCTCCCTCAACAGGAAAGCCTGTTGTTCGATTTGAAAAAAAACACGAAAATAGAGGAAATCGATTTCAATGTTTCGCCCCGTCTCCGTGAGCGGCCCTTTCTAAAGAGTTTGTCAATATAAACACGAGCAGGACTTAAATTATATCAATGGCCCCCTTTAAGGGCTAGGCCCCTAAATATGAAAAAATCTCTGCTTCTAAAAATCAGAAAATGCACATCAATTGATGCTATCTGTTAGGCATCAGTTTTCCTCAAGTGATATACATTTTCGAGAAAATTTCTAAAGCGACAGTTGTCTCCGTTATCCCTTGCCAGAGAAATGCTCTGGAAAATATAGTTTTGCATTCTCAAAATTGTCATATTAAATTTAAAAAGCCCGTGAACGCAAAAGCTTAGCTTTACAAATGTTCTCAATTTTTTGAAATATAAGTATGATTGATAAAGTGTACGTTTTCAAAACGTTTTAGACGACGTGTGCTGCAAAAACGGAGACCCTAACAACAATAGCCTGCCCAGGGCCTTCAAAGGGTAAACCATGCACTGATTCTGAGTTGGTAAATTTACTTTTGAATTTTCTCTCTTATCAGTATTTCACAGTCTTTCTTTTCTCGACTGTCCCTGGCCCCACCCCTATGTCGTTTTCCACAATGGGGCTATTCGGAGAATTCTCCTCGCGGTGTCGCTGCTGTACTAGTGGTGATTGAATTGCGCATGCGTGGCTGTCTGCATGTAAACAACTGGTAAAAGATGGAATTTTTATCAAAATACGTCGTAGCGCTAAGCCTTATCACTGCTAATTTCCCTGGTGCAAGTCTTCGACAGGTGGCCAAACATTCCCAAAAGACCTAAGTTTACTATATTCGTGGACAATTGCGGTCAACAGGGCCAACTAACTGACAAAAAGTGTGTGGATGCTGAAGCTCCGCGTGTGCTCTATGCCTATGACTATGCAGTTCCATTGGGAGACTACACAACATTACTTGGTAAGTTTTTAGCAATCAGTTTCTATCAACATCGTTCGGTGATGTTATCCCCACCAGTTAACCAACTGAATAACAGGTTTATTGAGTGGAACCAAGTGTTACTTTTATGAAACTCACCTGATGCCGGGTAGGCTAGCAGCACATATTCATATTGTCCTGGGTAGGAGTGCTCCCAAAATAAGAGGTGTATTGTACGTGATGTACAGAAGTCAAGGGTGACTTTTTCACAGCAGCTTCTCTTCAAAACTATGCTGTTTTCAATAAAACTCTCTAGATGAGTGAGTTTCCTTATTTTATCGTGGACCCCACCCCCAGGACTACCAGATCAGTTATCGAATTAACATGAATAACATTCATTGCATTGGAAAAAATTGACACCTAGAATGAATTTTATTTGTTGAGATCAGAAACACATTTTAAGTGTCATGAAAAATACACATTGTTAAATCACTTTTAGCCTGTTTCACATATTTTAATTCAGATATTAAATAAGACTTGGGTACAAAGGTTATTAGTTTCTACACATAAACATGAACATGAAACGTCAAGTATGTTCTGCCTTAAAAAAGTAGTTTCGTCTTGTCTTTTCTTTTAAAATTTGCTAATATTTCTCTGACTATTGTGTTACAGGTGAGAAAAAACAACTGAAACCAACCGCCCGACCATCTATTTTACCTTTGGACAAAGTGAAAAGCAATCCTTCAGCAGTAACCTGAGAGAATTGAACATAATTCAGAAATTCAGCACCTGATATGCCTGATTACGGACTCCGTCGTAGTGTTGTTTCTTTCTGTGCTTTTTCAGTTTGCCATTTGTTTTTAAATACACTGATAATTGTTTATTCTCGAATCTTGTGCATAGCAGATTCTTACCCAGCTACCTACAATTGAAAACATACAATAAGACAATCGATGCAGTCACAGAATGTCATTTCCCCATAATGTGTACCAAATTGAAAAGTTTTTACCAATAGTATAAAGCCTTTCTTCTGAAAGGAAAATTTAATGTCACTCAGCTTTTGGCTTTCATTTCATTGGGATCTAGTTTCAATGGCCTATAGAAGCGCTTGTAAAAAAGGTCCAGTTTCAACATGTGGCTTTCTTTCATGTAACCTCATTCAGCCTCAATAACATCCACAATTAGACCCTTGAAGGTAAACACAGCAGCATATCACTTGAATCGTTTTGAGCCCAAAATCAGACCCTGAACTAGACCAGAGTGTCACTAGGTCATCTTCAGCTTCAGTCCCTCATGTTTGTTCCAGGAAAGGAAATAAACTATTGTCGACACATGACGGAAGGGCATCCTGACCAACAAGGTTTATTTGTGTAGCAGTAGATATAGTTCATCTGAATACTCAGACATTCCACTGCCACATTGTCTTATGGTAACTTAGTTCTGCGACTCACATTTCTCCAGGGCCACTGACTTGTACATTGTGCCATACAGCACTGCTGGTGTTTGGAAGTGCTGTGGGAAGAGAACGGAGTAACAAAGCTTGCCTATGATACAGCTTGAAGTGGCCTTAAAATGTCACTGAACCTGGAACAAATATTGAAATATGAATAATTAAGTACTCCAGATTGGATCAAAAATGTTATCCCTGTTTTTCAAAAATATATGGTGACTGCTCTACAGTTTCACATAAAATTAAATAATTACTATTTTCAGAAACCAAGGGTGTATATAATACGTATTGCATAAAACTGTGACTATTTTTATTCCTAGCCATAACAATTCTTTAAACGCATCATTTTTCTGCACAATTTACAAGTTTTTTGAGACAACCTCAAACCTTTGTTACCCATTTTCAAGCCTTTTTAATTTTGATACTTTCAGCAATTTTAAACTTTTTAGATTACAGGTTCATGGGTCTAGTCTAAGGTTGAGGGAACTGTTTCTCAGATTTTTAATTTTTCTTCTAATAGAAGATATGAAGACTTGGGTCATTTAAAAATGATGGATAATCTTTCTGTTGTTTAAGAGTAATTACAAATCGTAAGGCACCATCAAAAATGCAATTTCACAAAAGTGGCAGTCATTTGAATTTATAACGACTTGCAACATTTCAAGGCATGAGTTAAGACTATTCAGTCACTGTGAATTCAGAAAATGTAACATATTTTCATGGGTTTACAATTGATACAAGTAGCAAAACAGTTTCATGAAATCAACTGAAGGGACTTCATGAAGGTTAAGAATTACCTCACCATGCTCTTTTCCCCAAACATGTATTACCTGTTATTTCCACACATTCAGTTGTACCAAATATTACAACCCCAACCCCCTATGCCAATCCCTCGTTAAGGACCTGAATAAGTAAATTAACAAAATGACTCACCTACCTTTCTTTAAAAATAGCTGGTCCTTTTCAAAGGCTTTGTCTCCAATATTGAAAGTAGGCTTTGGCAACAGATCTGCACTGGATGGGAAGATCTTGTGGGTTAGCTGTAGCCAAATGCTAAAAACCAATTTTGTCCATTCAGGCACGGTGCAGAAGCGATGCATATCTCCTCTGAACGGTATAAGCCCTCAAACCTAAAAAACAAATGTTATGTGAAAACAGACGTGATAGATTTCCATTTCAACGTGTAATAGATTTCCAGAAGACATATGATAGGGAGTAAACAAATAGTCTAATGCAATGGATATTTGTCACTCATGTACCCTTTGCCATTGGGCTTGGATTGTAATCTTAACTCATTAAGCTGTATCGAGTTGACAGATAACCATTCAGCATTGATTGATGTAACTGTCACTGATAAACTGTTAGAAATTATTCCAAACAAAAATAATGCTTTGATGTACGAAAAGATTCCGATTGTTACGTCAAGTATCGTATCACATATCACAACAAACAAAGATTAACCAGACTGGCGACTGATTGCCGCGAAGTCGACATCGGCGAGTACCTCAGTTAACAGGCATCGGTAGAATAATCATGGAATAATCCTTAAAATAAGCACAAACCTTACCTTTGTATGAGGTCGTGCTTACTTCCTCTCATAGAGCACCCTTTTTACGCAATCTCAGATTCAGTTGGCTCGGCTGCAAGCCATTTCACCATGTATTTAAAGGGCTCGCGAAATCGAGGCTGTTAATCTATCACCACTAGTACACGCACGCCCTCTAGTTATTGTAGATTTTCCGAATAGCTCCATTTAACTCTAACGACTGCAAATTTTTGGGGCGCACGTACTCCTACCTCCCCGCTTCCTACGGCCCTGACTGTGTCTGAGTGTATTGTTGTTCAATACAAATATATTGATGAAACCTGCTTCATTGCTTTACAAAAAGGTAGGAAGAATGTTATTTTAACACCCATAGGGGTTGGGGAGGCTCGAACGAACCTCCCGTTTGGCGAATTGGGCAAAACGTCCACCTCAGAGAAACAAAAAGTCCGAGAGAACGAGTCAAAAGTCCACTAAATAGGCTTAAACGCACAATTCGCAGTTTCGGACGTCCACATCGTCGGAATTTCGAGCCTCACATACAGTATATAAGGCTGGGCGTCCCCCTGAAAATAAGTTCATTGAGGTCTTTGATAACTATGTTTTGCCGTAAACAGAATTTGGCGAACAGGGACTTTGCTTATACCGGCGGCAGATGTGGATTCTACCGTTGGTACCATTGTTACCTACGCTGAGCTTTCAGAAATATTTAAATGACAATAGCGCCATCTATGCACCTGCGGTATACCCATGCAGGGGCAGGTGTATGAATTTCCGATAACCGATGCTCGTTTTAGTCAGCATTTTCTAACCACATTTACGCCATTGATTTACGTCATAGAACACATAAACTAGTCATATTCTGTTAACATTAACAGAGTACCGGTCTTTATAACGGCTTTCTTTCATAGTTGAGCGATCATTTTGGATTTGCTTTCGTAAAATGGCCAAAGATCGTTGATTTGTCACTTGACCTTTCTTGGTAATGTCTTAATTATACTGGCATGGGTGAAATAGTGGCAATCAAACAAACACCCCGTCCTCAAAGCCTTACAAGATTTGTACTTGAGAAAAGTGTGCCCAATTAACAAATACCACTGATTTTTGAAATAGCAGCGCTAAATTGAAAGCCACTATATCGCCAGGCGGCGATTAGGTCTTTAGTGAACAGGCGTCCAGAGTAACCTACAGTTCACACGTAATGTGGACGGGAGGTTTCAATTTGGCATATTCATCATTTTAACACTATTTCTGCTGTCATACAAGACAACTTTGAAGAAAGAGCTCAAGGTGAGTATTTTTGTAAACCACGGTCCGCTGCAAGCACTTTGCGGCGAATGTTTATCTCCTTCCTGTCAAACTATCAACGAAAATGTAACCGGCCAGTATGTCCATCGGAGAGATTTTATAAGTAATAAGTTCTCCCGTGGAATTCCTGTTTTTGTTTCCATGTGCTAGTTGACCTTACATTTATCGTTTCTTGACGTTTTACATGTACCGGTATGTTATTATTGTCATCGTGGTGGTTGTTGTCATCGTCGTCGTCGCGTCGTCGCCGTCGTTGTTGTAGACATTGTTGAAGTTGATTCTCTTTCCAGGGGTGAATGTAATCCTAACGGAAGTGATGCTTAGTGCGTAGTACTTGGTAAAGTCAAATGTGCTTAATTCAGTTCTTACTTGTTGTAATCTCGGTCATTGCCTCTCATTGTAGACTCTAAATCGACTGTGCCTGGCTGCAGACGCCGAGGAGTATGCCGCTGGGAAACTGACAGAAAACTCTTCCAAGAATAGAGATCCAAACATTCTACCACGTGGGTTTAAAGTTTTTGATACCTTTTGAGTTACAGCACGAGGAAAATTACCACTTTGAAGTGAAAACTGAAACTCAAAACTGATTTTGTTGATTTAGTTAAGCCCACCTCATAACTTTATATGTGAACATCGATCATCAACCCCGTTATACCCATCATTACCTTTAAAGGGTTACAGGGCTAAGTTGTGTAAACTCTGGTTCTCACTAATAGTGTTACTTTCGCTCTGAATATGTTCATGGGGAAAATAAAATCTGTATTCCACCCTGAAACAGCCGGCAAGCTTTCATTATCTAGCGATGTTTCTTACTTTGTTCTTGGTTGAAGCCCATACATCGCCATATTTGTATTACCCAATGTTTTGTTCAATTATTGGGTGGAACTGTTTGTTGTCAGTTAAGAATACTTTTTAATACTTCGTTCTGTTCATCATTTCAGTTGGACGATCTCGTCCCTACTTGATGACGGCGGCCGACGATGGAGGAAATGACTACATAAATGCAGTCTTCGTGAACGTGAGTGAAACTAATGCTGCAAAGTCATTCTCCCGTCAAAAAGGTTAAGGCCACGAAATAAATATGCTTTTTGGATTTGGACAGAACAGTTTGTTACTTCTGGAGAACTGCCTGACTCTACACCATAATGTGTCACAGGAATCATTTCGGAGCCGAGCTTTGTCTATAATTTGTCTGTTACATCCCACTGGTATGTCCAAAATTCCTTTTCACCAGAGCAAGGGCCATGTTAAAGACACGTTGACACTTACACTAACATTGGTATTCATTTCTGTAGATAAATTTGATATAGCTGCAAGTATTGCTTTTCTTAATTTCACATTTTGGTTGCAGCTTCATTTTTCTGATTTACCGTTCCTTCATGCATTCGTGACACGATGTACATGTATATTATGTACAATCATAAATCCAACACCTTCATGGTAAATGGAATGTGTGATCGAAGGTTTACTCACTCAGCAACTGACTGGTGGTAGAAATAGACAGCAGTGAAACGCGTGTAGTCAACAGAAATGTATTGATCCCTTGTTCCCGCCTCTTTATTTAAAACTCAGTTGCTTTCTGTTATTGCCATAGATGTCACCCTTGCCTTTGTTTCTCTGATATTTGAATTTATACTCGTGGTTATTCGTTCCTAGCACATGGTGCAATATCACTTTAGTGTCCTTGACAATAAAAATGCAAGTCCGAAGATCTGGAATTAATACTTGTTCGTTTGCGTTGACTGTAACTTTCGTTGTTGTCTGTATTATTCGATCCGACAGTTGTTCAGAGTCTTGATTCCAACAACTTGAACGCAACGAACACAGTATTCATCGACGGATTTATAAGAGGGGCGGGGGTTCAAGGAGGCCATGCCGCCCACCTAAAATTCTCCGAGATTTCATTTGGCAGTTCGGGGTGCAAATTGGTGAATGGTATATGCGCGCACCTAGGGGGGCTCGGAGGCCGAATGCACATTGCATAGTCCTGAACAAACCCTGTTTAGCGTTTTTTGTTAGTAATAACGTCCACAAAACCAAAAGTTCAAGACTCCCTACATCCTTACGCTTTAGGCTGGGTGCGCGCATGTTGCGAAAGTTCTGGTTTTTCCTGTGCTCTGCCCCCCTAACTCAAAATCCTGGATCCGCATATGGTGATGCAACACAATGCTTGAGATGAACGTGACCACCAGTCTTACTCGGTGATTTTGTTAGTGTGTTTTTCAATTGCTAACAGTTGGGAATATTCCACGTTCATAATTTGTCAAATATTTCTTTTGTTATCAAACCTTGGGATCTGCAACGTCGTGTTTTCGTCGATTTTAACCCATTTGAGCTTGTGGGGGAAGGTTTCAGAAAAGCATCTATCCATTGCTCTCGGTTGGTCACATCGCTGTCTCATGGACCTGTACGCTTTCAGGGATATAATCAACGGGATGCATTCATCGTCACACAGAGTCCGTTACCCAACACCGTTGGTGATTTTTGGAGGATGGTTCACGATCACGATTGCCACGTGATCGTCATGCTGAGTGATGCGAATCAAAATGATGACGTAAGTTTCCCACGTGCTGTCGATTAAATCTTGTTGGTTCCCTACGTGCCAAGCCAACACGCAGGTATCAAGCTGTGACACGAGCTTTAGCTTTGGTTGATGTAACCTCAGCAGTCATTGGTTAGCTTTGCAACACCTTGAAAAAGTGGCGCAGTTTGGACGATTTTTAGAGTGGTCAATTGGCGTCGCACCAAGTATTTCGTTTCTGCAGTTGTGTTTAATAGCCGGCGTACTTGAAGCACATACATGTACAGGTGTACATGTACAATAATCACATATCTGGCCGATTTAACCTATGTGTTATTCACACTGTATGAATACAGAACACTATCGCAAACAAAAGTCGTCGACAGTAAAAAGATGCACTCCAAAAAGGCGCAACGACCATTTCTAGGTTTCAAATTTCTTGAACATAAATTTTAAGGACCGATTTGTCTGAACAACAGAACACATTTACACTTGCTCCATCAGTCATGCCAGTCTGTTTGGGTAAAGGGCTGCCTGTTGAGAATTCGACTAGCCAAGGAAAATTAAGTGGTTCCTGTGTCCTGGCTAATGACCACCTAAAGGTAAGCAGGTAACCAGCGAGTCGATTGAGTGTGTTCGTCGTTGTTTCGTCGTTAAGATTTCTGTTTGTTTAACCCTCTACTGATTTTCCAAAACAATATTGCCAGGCACTTGACTTTCAATAGAACGTGTAAATGAAAAAATTACTGCTGTTATCTCCGTAAACTAAGGTCTGAAGTATCGTCACTAGCATGAGGTCGTTTGTGGAAAGGGCATCAATATGCTTTAGTATGGAGCTTCTGGATGAGTTCTTTTTCGTAGAACCATAGCATTTGATCTCCCCACTCCAAATATACTGTGGGTATTGTTTACTGATAAAACTGTATCCCCAATACGGCCCCTCACCTTAATGCATTCACTTCCACCAATATATTATTATGTACAGGTAGGCAGTAGAAAAAAGCACAAATTTGACGAAGTTCAAAACATCTTGTCTCGGAAGTGACTGATTGATATGAAAGGTCGATGTACTTTGTTTGATGCACACATTTTAGGAATTGTTTTTAAAACGTTGCACTCGTGCATGTGATGTCGGAGTTTTGTGAACACAAAAGTTGAATAAAACGAAACTGAAATGATATTGTAAAAACTGTTGCAAATCGCTTGAGAGTTCATTTTGATAGTATATATCGAATGAATTTTTGTCATGTACTAGAACCTTTCTTTTGTGCTAAATTTTACTATAAGGAAATGGTCACCTGATCCCTTTTTAATGACATTTTGGTCTCAAGTTAAAAGCAAAGTCTACATGTTCTGCTTTCTTTAGTACAGATGTCAACCAGGAAAACAACACCAAATGTGTCACTTGGAATGTATTTCGCATGTTAAAAACTACAAAATAGAAGAACGCGTACTGCAGTCACAAATGACTTGAAATCTAAGTATCACAGAATTAAGAATCTCACGGCATCCGAAGAATTACGGTACTGTGCGATAGATTGACGCCTTCAGACAACACGAATGCAACAAAACAGACGACAACCTTCGAAGGTGGTATAAAAACAATATGGAATAAGAGAACCTGTGGAAAGGAAGTATGTAACCTACACACACTCAATCTTGGGGACAATCTTAAGATATACTAGAGGAATAGTAGCAACAACAAACTTTACTTGGGGCGTTGTTTGCCGAGGATATGGAGTGCAAATGTCAGGAAAAAGAAACACGAAATAGCACATGCGTGAACAAAACCGTGAAACGTTTATTGAAAAAGGGCCCACTACACGTTTCCTACTGTCAGAGAATATTTTCTTTAGTCAATTTCCTTAGTTTTGTAACTTATTTGGTGAGTGCACAAACTTGTCTCGAAGGTCCTTCATAACCTTAGTTTTGCTATACTCGATCTCACTCTAATCAAACTAAAGGGTCCCTGGATAGTATGACTTATGTTACTGCTAACCCACTGTTTTAGACGTGTCCTCAATACTGGCCGGATGAAGAGTCTGTGCGCTTTGGACGGTATGAAGTGGAATGCGTTGGGTCAAGGTATCACCATGGCGAGGTTATCAAGCAGCGAACTCTGGTTTTGACTGACACAAGGAGGGTAATTGTATTGGTTATTTTACATTGTTCGTGTTGTCTTGATCAATCCGGAGTTCAATAGTACATAAATCTAAGGCGTTAGCCGCATGGTGCAGCATCTCTCGTTTTTGTGTCGTCGTCACTGTCCACTAACATCATACGCTGTTGAAGTAATGAACGTATTTTCACAACTAGATCACCATGGACATTAGATCTCATGTTTGTGATAATTGGGAGTACGTGTACCTTCATTCTGAACAGCAAGACCATAGTCACATTTTGACTTGTTTCTTCCAGCCGAACAGCAAAGGTCGGGAAATCAAACATTTCCAAGTAAGAGGCTGGCCAAACAAACTGGCTGTGCCACCATCGAACCTACAAAGTGCGCTTATTGAACTTATTGAAATTGTGGAACTGGCGCAGCAACAAACCGGGAAAAACGCAGCTGTAATACATTGTTTGTGAGTAAATATAGCAAGTTTTATGTTCATAAATGAATCATGTTGAATGTAGAAATTTCCTCGGTTCTCCCTTGTCAGCAGGTTCAGACACATCAATGGTTCTTTTAACCCACCAGGTGTTTTAGTCGGGAAAGTCAATTAAGTACAGCTATTGTGTTACTGTCTCTTTTAGCGCCTTGCCTCTCCCACTTAATGTTCATGGGCAGGGCCATTGTAGTTTCCACGGGTTAAACATCAGATGGCGTAGTTGTTTCGCACCTCTGTTGAATACCTGTGTTGCATGTCGGGACCTGTGGCGATTTTCCCATCAGAATTGAATTCACTACCTCCACTACAAGGGGTTTGCATAACTTTGCAGATTGATTTATTGTTCCTGCCAGTTCTACACTAAATGGCCCATTTCAGGGACGGTTGTACTCGTAGCGGATACTTTTGTACTCTTGCCAACCTGTTTGAGAAAATCAAAGTTGAACAGGGCGTCGACGTATTCCAGACTGTGAAGAACATTAGAGTCACCAGATTCCAGTTTATTACCAACGTGGTAAGTTTCAGCGGTAACCATTGCGGTAATTGGTCTTTGCTCAACGTCTGCTGCCAAATTTAATTTATCTGTAATTGTTTTCGGGTCCTTGATCCGTGCGTTTCATTTATAACAACGTCTATAATTGCAGCTTTATACTGGCGTCGGAGCTGGGTAGAATGTTTTTGATGTGTCATCTTGAGAGTTTTCGAGGATCTTATGTTAATTTCTCCTGGCTTGTGACAATCGGAAGAACCTAAATTTTCAAGTGCAAGCTGGTTTGGTTATTTTTAGAATCGGGATTTTGTATTTTGACTGAACAGTGAGCGAGAGTGTCACCCTACGAGTGAAAAGTTCCTGGACTACGTTTACTTAGTACTGTTTTTCTTCATTTTCACTACGCCAACACCACCTTTTCATCCTGCGTATTTTGTGTTTTCAGGACCAGTACAGGTCGCTGTACAGTATGGCGGAGCAGTTCATTCAGTCTTTTGATACTTACGCCAACTTTTCCTAGTCGTTCCTGGTTAGAACGGGACCATATGTTAGTTATCGCTTTCTAGTTTTTATGTGTGTTAAATGTTAAATGTGATCCTTGTTTGATTCTCCATTGGCGTTTTGCAGCTTTTACTTCACATGCAGTATAAACTTGTTTCTCGGTCGGTAATGATTAGCTGACATGAGATCTACCTAACGCCGACCTAAATTTAACAGTCTTTTATGGGTCGTTACCTCGGAAGCCATTGCCATTGGCAGTTGTGTCCGAACTCTGGTCGTCGGACAACTGATTCGAATTACGCTCAGATCGTCAGTCGATAATCACCTTGTGCACGTACGTGTAGGCGTGTCGATGAATTTGTTTACTAAACAGATTGGTATTGTACGTATTCAGGACCACAATATTATTTTCATTGGTACAACTATTTGTTACAAAAACGTAATGAATATTTAGTGAATGTTCTTGAAAATTGTACGAAGTAACGTATTTGAAAAAGGTTGTCCTAACGTAATTTGCCTCGTTTCTGTAAATTGTCTACACGATAAGCGTAAATTGTGTTTTAGATATTATTCGGTGAATTTTTAATTACATCCTGTGCACGAAATCTGTTCTTGCAAGGCTTGGCGGCCTTGTAGCGTCACCCACCGTCTTATCGTCTTTTTGCGACAATTTAGAGAGTACCTACATGACCTGCAATGTTTAAATGATGTGTTCAAAGAATTTGTTGAAAAAACTAACGCATTGAATTAAAAAACATATTCTTAAACGAAAACGCACTTCCAGTTTTTAAATATTCAGTTAAACGAGAAAGATAACTAAAAAAATGTTAGAGTGGTGTATTGATACTTACACTGTATAAGTTTTTGTATATTTCTAATCAATAAATGTTTTACAATTGTAGTACCTTTTATTAAAACACTGTACATGTACTTGAATATGTGGCTGAAATTTGACTAAGAGTGTAACAAAATCACGGTGCAACCAATTTGGTTTAGTTACCAGTATTTTTTATTCTACCGCAAACTTGAATGTCCACTGCTATCAGTAGCTACATGTATAATCTTCACAAAATCACTACAAACTGCAAGAACACGCCACTCGCCTTCCAACATAATAAGGCACTAGTTATTATTTCACCTCCTATTGAACAAACTTGACCAAGTTTTTCTCCTCTACCTGGTCTTTTTGATCAATGGGTAGTTTTGTGCAGGCTACTTGCG
>NMRA01000660.1:113441-136145 GCA_002633005.1 Phoronis australis | reverse complement strand
TAAGAGGCTGGCCAAACAAACTGCCTGTGCCACCATCGAACCTACAAAGTGCGCTTATTGAACTTATTGAAATTGTGGAACTGGCGCAGCAACAAACCGGGAAAAACGCAGCTGTAATACATTGTTTGTGAGTAAATATAGCAAGTTTTATGTTCATAAATGAATCTTGTTGAATGTAGAAACGACTTCCTCGGTTCTGCCTTGTCACCTGGTTCAGACACATCAATGGTTCTTTAAACCCACCAGGTGTTTTAGTCGGGGAAGACAATTAATTACAGCGATTGTGTTAATGTCTCTTTTGTCACGTTGCTATTAGCGGCTTGCCTCTCCCACATAATGTTCATGGACAGCACCACTGTTTCTACGGGTTAGACATCAGATGGCGTAGTTGTTTCGCACCTCTGTCGAATACCTGTGTTGCATGTCGGAGCCTGAGGCGATTTTCCCTTCAGAATGGAATTCACTACCTCCACTGCAAGGGGTTTGCATAACTTTGCTGATTGATTTATTTTTCCTGCCAGTTCTACACTAAATGGCCCATTTCAGGGACGGTTGTACTCGTAGCGGATACTTTTGTACTCTTGCCAACCTGTTTGAGAAGATCAAAGTTGAACAGGGCGTCGACGTATTCCAGACTGTGAAGAACAATAGAGTCACCAGATTCCAGTTTATTACCAACGTGGTAAGTTTCAGCGGGTAACCATTGTGGTAATTGCTCTTTTCTCAACGTCTGCTGTCAAATTTAATTTATATGTAATTGTTTTCGGGTCCTTAATCCGTGTGTTTCATTTATAACAACGTCTATAATTGCAGCTTTCTACTGGCGTCGGAGCTGGGTAGAATGTTTTTGATGTGTCATCTTGAGAGTTTTCGAGGATCTTATGTTAATTTCTCCTGGCTTGTGACAATCGGAAGAACCTAACTTTTCAAGTGCAAGCTGGTTTGGTTATTTTTAGAATCGGGATGTTGTATTTTGACTGAACAGTGAGCAAGAGTGTCACCTTACGAGTGAAAAGTTCCTGGACTACGTGTACATAGTATTGTTTTTCTGCATTTTCACTACGCCGACACCACCTTTTCATCCTGCGTATTTTGTCTTTTCAGGACCAGTACAGGTCGCTGTACAGTATGGCGGAGCAGTTCATTCAGTCGTTTGACACTTACGCCAATTTTTCCTAGTCGTTCCTGGTTAGAACTGGCGGACCATATGTCAGTTATCGATTTCTAGTTTTTAATTGTTAAATGTTAAATGTGATCCTTGTTTGATTCTCCATTGGCGTTTTGCAGCTTTTACTTCACATGCAGTGTAAACTTGTTTCTCGGTCGGTAATGATTAGCTGACATGAGATCTACCTGACGCCGACCTAAATGCAACAGTCTTTTAGAGGTCGTTACCTCTGAAGCCATTGCCATCGGCAGTTGGGTCCGAAATCTGGTCGTCTGACAACTGATTCGAATTACGCGCATATCGTCAGTCGATAATCACCTTGTGCACGTACATGTAGGCGTTTCGATGAATTTGTTTACTAATCAGATTTGTGTTGTACGTATTCAGGACCACAATATTATTTTCATTGGTACAACTGTTCGTTACAAAACCGTAATGAGCATTTAGTGAATGTTCTTGCAGATTGTACGAAGTAACGTATTTGAAAAAGGTTATCCTAACGTATTTTGTCTCGTTTCTATAAATTTTCTTCACGATAAGCGTCAATTGTGTTTTAGATATTTTTCGGTGAGTTTTAAATTATATCCTGTGCACGAAAACTGTTCTTGCAAGGCTTGGCGCCCTTTTAGCGTCATCCACCGTCTTATCGTCTTTTTGCGACAATTCAGAGAGAACCTGCAGGACCTGCAATGTTAAAATGATGTGTTCAAGGATTTTGTTGGAAAAGCTAACGCATTGAATTAAAAAACATATTCTTAAACGGAAACGCACTTACAGTTTTTAAATATTCAGTTAAACGAGAAAGATAACTAAAAAAATGTTAGAATGGTGTATTGATACTTACACTGTATAAGTTTTTGTATGTTTCTAATCAATAAATGTTTTACTATTTCTAGTAGCTTTTATTACAACGCTGTACATGCACTTCAATATGTGGCTGCAATTTGACTACGAGTGTAACAAAATCCCGGTGCAACCAATTTGGTTTAGTTACCAGTATCTTTTATTCTTCCGCAAACTTGACTGTCGCCAGCTATCAGTAGCTACATGTATAATCTTCACAAAATCACTACAAACTGCAACAACACACCTCTCGCCTTCCAACATAATAAGGCAAAATTTATGATTTCACCTCCTATTGAAAAAACTTGACCAATTTTAACTCCTCTACCTGTTCTTTTTGACTAATGGGTAGTTCTGTTCTAACTGCAGGCTACTCGCGTTACCGGTCGATACTGAAAACATTAACGGATATATGAGACTAGCTCGTAGTCTTGAACTCTGGACATGTCTACAGTTCTATGCTAGAAGGAAGGAAGTCGTGAAGAATGTTAATTTTTTAAGTGGAGTTTAGTTTCCTTGTTACAGGCATTCTCATTTTGTTCTCGACGTTGCAAAAGTCGTTGTGAGAGGAATGACTTGAAAGTGTAGAATCAGGAGGCAAACTAAATCTTGCCACAAAATTTGCCAAATATTTGAATTGAGCATGGTTGTTTGCGCATGTTGCGTTTATGGCTCAAGTTAGAGTTACACTTGTTGAAATTTGGACGAGATTTGGTCGAGTTAGAAACTGCGCGGAAGTTTGTCGAATTTGAACGTTGTAGTTTTTACTAATCACTCATTTGCATCGTCTTTAGTCTTGCATACATAAATTTCCATGTCTGAAATACGAACAACTTCAAAAGTCTATCCCATTGGTCACTCATTACAAAAAGGCGTAAAACGTCGATGTCGCTTTAATAACCTTATTGACATGTCGGAACTATTTACAGTGGCTGATTTAGAGGGGGGGGCCATGGCATCCTAAAATTTTCCCAGATTCCATTAGGCAGTACGGGGGTGCGAATGTCTGACAGGCAAAATCCTGGCTAATACTCTGCCTTACCCCCCCTTACCTCAAATCCTGAATCCGCCCCTGATGTATGCCTTGATTGGTGCATAGATGCCACCATTTTGAGCATTATTCTAACTGCTCTAAAAATCAACACTCAGCTCCTTGTTTTTGTGCTCATTACTCTTTATTCTCTTCGTTATGACTATAGTCCAAATTATCACTGCAGTAGAAAACGTACAATAACCGTAACACAGCCGATTACTTTATTCGTTATCGATATCTCCATCAAGGACGGGCTTGAATCAAAATTCCCGAAAGTGACATCTTCGATAAGTGATGCAATTCCAACATCGAAACTTTGGAAGTGAACCAAAACCGACTGTCTCGTTTTTTTGCGTCACTCGAACATTTCCATGAACCCTGTTATCATGATCACGTGACCGCCACAGTTCCAACAAACATATAAAAACCTAATGAATGTCCGAAACATTGTCAGGGAAGTTGCTCAACGCTGAGGTCACAAGTATAACCTGGAGCACATGTTGGACTTGAAGATAACGACGAAAAATAATAAAACGTCAATCACGGAAGTTCAATGCTTAGCAAGGATGTTGCAGTGTAGACCGTATTAATGGAGAACCGAGACGTAACCCGTTTGTTATTCATGTGTAAGTTTTTTTCTTACGTTTCTCAATTTCTATGTTCAGCATATTTCTATACTTTCAAACTAAAATGAGGCAGAGGTGTTTGTGTCCGGACATTCCTGTTCTCTTTCAAAATTAGCGAAAACATTTAACGAAGAACAATTATGTTTGACCAAAATTGATGTAAGTCCAAGAGTAGTCGTTCACTAAACTTCATTTACTGTCAAGTGTTGTATATTCCCTGTCAAAACACTTTGTTTTCCCTTGTGGTTGCTCTTAGCATTATGTCATAGTCTTTAAGTGTATCGTTTGAGTAAAGCAGTACTTGAATTCTGCGACGAAATTGATATACGATTTAGTGCACTTACCGCTATGAATTTGGGTCAGCCTACCAGTTATGGGTCTTTGAAAAGAATTAACATTTCGTTATTCCTCGTGACCAAGCTCTGCGAATATAATTACACGCCATGACAATTAAGACAACTTGAAGATGCTGCTCTCAAGGAATAACGTATGTCAGTTATTTTCAATCTATTTTGAATAAGGAACAATTTGAGACCGAGTCTAAAATCAATTTATATTTTTAAGTTCACCCCACTGGTTGATGCTTTCATTAAGGATTAGCAATTGAAAGTTGTGTTGATTTTGTAGAGAATCATAACATTCGTTTTCTGTTTTTAATAATTCCGTGAAAACAGCGGTTTTGCAAAGTTAACCTAATACAATGATGTTGAAGTCGAACCAGTTTTAGGATGTAGCATTTTGGAGATCTGCAAATAAGGACAGGCACTTTGCAATGGATGGGATGAACTTTATATGGTGTCCCTGTTTTTATCGATTAAATTAGCCCAATAACCGTTGCGCCATCTTCATGACTGATAACTATCATTGCTTTGATACGCAAATACAAACGGTGGTGAGCTGTTTATTTCATCGCTTTGTTGCCATATAATACATCTAAATCTTTGATATTAAGGATTTTGCTTCTAATAATTTGCCATTACATGCCAATGCCACAGTCCCCTGTTGGTTCGAAACTGGTAAACGTTTCTGTACCTATCTGAAATTTTCAGATAATGGTTTTCAGTACTGTCCAATATGGGCAAGCATTTACTGTGTAGCTTGAAATATATTGCGGATTGCTCACTACATTGGTTGCTGTGTAGGAATTTCCACAAAGGTTTAGGCGTAGAACTCATTTCTTCATTAAATAAAAATTATTGAATCTGATAGATGCAGTGTGTATTACCCGAGAAATAAGAGAAATTGGAACACATTTTTATTATTGTTGTGTTACTAAAGAACACAACCGTGGGTTATATCAATATCCATATCTAAGAAACACCGTTTTGAAAACCTGTTGCATAGTTTTCACAGTCAACAATCTAGAAAGAAAGATTGAACTACTGAATTTAAAAGTGAACTTTTCTGATAAAAAGCCGGACATCTGTGTCTGTGTCAAAAACAGTGGTGAACTATTCGTCGCAACAAACATAACCGTCCGGACCGATTATGCTTTTTGTCAAATGGGAGACGTAACAACCAAAAGTGCCTGGCGCAGTTTTTGAGTTAATTCAGTCGAGTGGGAAATTCCAGGAACCATCAAAATCGGTTTCTTGTAGAAGCATAATTTGATTTTGTAAGCAATCATTCCAACGACATTTGTGTTCGGCTCCGAGCGAGGATACTTATATCCACGTCAGAAATGTAATCTTCTGTAAGAAGTACACCAGAAATTTACGATCCAGAATGTAAGTCACGGGCGACACTTTTCCCCTAGTGGCCAACGATCCAGGCTCGTCGTTTCACGCTTGTTTTACACTACGACAATCACGATCTTAATTTAAGAACTCAATTTAAGGGCGTAAACAGAGAAAGTAAATCTTTAAAACCTTATTCCTCAATGCCTGGATATACATGTAGCGATTACGAAACACGGGCGTGAAAACTTTCAAATGTAAATTACGGGGAAACTTCCCTGCTTAGACATTTTTGATGAGCAGATTAGTGTGGAACGCCAGTGTTCCTTGAGAACGCGTGCATTGCTCGTGGCCATAGCGAGAGCATGACCAACTGCACTTGTTCATTATTGGAGTGCAATCTTAACAATCGTTGAAAAATGCATGCAAGAACCCAGAGGTCGCGCATCACGCTCAGATTATGGCACGATGCTAATGGCGGATTTCACAACAACCCAAATTGTTCTTTGAGAACGATTTCATTGCAATTGTCCATACGAGTGCACCGCATTCCTTCCTGAGTACATAGCAATCGTCGCGCTGTAGAATGCATGTCGTGAACAAGGAAGTCACCAATCACGCTCGGATTATACAATAGAAAAAGCAGATATCATAGCAACCGAATTTATTTTGAGAGTAATACTATGTGTATTGCACTCGTCCACGCGAGTGCAGTGCAATCATTCATACGAGTGGAGTGATTCGTTCCTCACGGGAGAATCCCTGTCAAGTTTCATTAAATGGCGGATTATTTTGAGAATGGTCTTTGCACATGTTCACAGAAGTGCATTGCAATCGCTGCTGTGACAATGTACATGTGAATTCTGAATTTCTTTTCAAAGAATCTTACGCTTGCAACGTGTTTAGGGCTTGCTTTGCAGTCTGGTGAGTAAATTAATCTCACATACTGCTCGTGAACATAAGGTACCTGAAAATCAAATTTAATGCCAATCATAACGCGATTCCTGAGATGAAATTGTGTTCTTCTCTCTTTCGCAGTGCAACATGAGGTACAATACGTTCATTAGGCCCACTTACACCGTATACGCGTAGGGTGGCTGTGCTCTTATTAGCGTTAACTTCCGGATTAACGAGTGCCTTACACTGGCATGCACTGCGCTCGTAAATGCCCCAGTTTGAACGGCCTATGAGATGACCGCCGTCTCTACTGCTTGTTTAGACGGTGGCACTGTCTACAGTCAACCATGTACTACCTAATCTTTGGAATGACAATTGGACTTTTTATACTCCTCGCGCCTGAAGAAATGACGCCATGTAAAAATGGCCATGCAGTTGCCGATTTGGGCAGCGGAGCGAATGACTACCTGAAAAGGGTTTGCTATCGGGACTATTCAATAGTTGTTCGAGTTGGAACTAAGAATTGAATTAATGGCCTCGTATATAGGTTTCCTTCTATGCGCAAAACGGGTACTTCGATGGCTTACTTATTTAAAGAACACTTCGTCGAAAAGCTTTTGGCGTATGAAGGGTCTATGGGATGGCCACCGTCTCTACTGCTAGTTGAGACAGTGATACAATATGGCCACCGTCTCTACTGGTAGTTGAGACAGTGACACAATCTAGGCCGAGTGTGGATTATCATGAACTTGGTATTCGCAATAAGCTTAAGAAAACTTACCTTTTCTATGGTTGACTGTTTCATTAAGGTCTCATATTCTCTTTTTTATCCATTGTTTTGTTTGTGATTGAGAACAAATTCAAAACTACAAACTACGCAGATGAGAGGTACATGTCAATTGATCTTAGGGATTTGCAGAATATACTATGATTATGGAGTTTAATGACATCGGCGGCCACTTAAAAAGCTAATGTATGTTATAAACTCATCACCACACCGAGCAACACAGCTCACGGACTCATAAACACCAACCAAAGGCTATTCCATTGAAATTGGAATACCGGTGTAAAACAGATATTCTAGAGTCGAAAACAGCGAACCAGCGCGAAACGTACGAGCCCCGGGGATGGGACAGGAAACCTGACAAAGTTTCAAATTTTTTGAGACAATGTCAGTAGCCTCAAACTTAAAGAATCTTCAATTGCTTTCCAGCCGTTTTCTACATTTATTTCTTAAAATTCTCAATAATAAAACGGAACTTATATAATATATTGATTTTGTTATATCATATTCATCTGTTAAACTCGTGCAGCTTGTCTGTTGGCGAATTTCAACATACTTTATACTCTCAACACGAAGTCGACCAACTTTCAAACAAATGATTAAAAAGCGGAAAATTCCCGACCTACACTATCTACATGTACAAAGAAAACCCATACCTGCTTCTTGCAAAATATTTATAAAGGCAGCTGAACATTCTCGAATTGAATCAGTCACATCGCCCACCATACTAGCACACGTCATTCATTATTGTTCAATCTGTCTGTTACACTGCACACGTCCGTGAGTGAAACAGGTACTAACAATCAACACCTTCTTCCCCTAGAGATCGGTCAAAAATTGTCTAAAATTCTCATGTAGTAAAACGACATATCACATCAACTATTTCAAGTAGGCGATGAATTAGAATCTTCCACGAGATGGCACTGTTGTACAATTGCTTCTGTACACCGTAGAAAGTCTTTATGCTTCAACTACTATAACGCATCAGAGTATTTTTTAAACTTCAGCCTAAATTATAATACCTATTTAACGATTGGCTGATAAAAAACACATGACCTGCTCTTATCACACATTGGCTGTTACGATTTGCTCTCAGAAATTTCTAGAATATTTAGAGTGCTTTGATCCCAGAACCAAGGTAGTAAATATCATCGAAAAATAGATCTTGGCGTTAAAAAAGGAAACAAGTTTGACCGAATGATTTAAAAGTGCATATGCACACATTTTGGGCAACTTAAAATGGAATTACATGTATTTGTATTAATTTCTCAATCAATATTTATTCTGACAACCAGATTGTTTCTGCCATAACCAAACCCATGTAGCGCATGATAAGCCAATTACAGGAAGCTTCGTTAACATGATATTGAATCATATGATTCATAAGGATGTTTGGCAAAAGTGTTAGATCTAATGCACTAGCGCCCTGGCAGATTTCAGACGAGTTAGAAAACAGATGAGCTGATTGATTTATCTCATCAATTTAGTGTCACACTACTATAATTGTTTTTCAAAAAGAGTTATTCATTTTACTTTAACAAATTTGCTATTTATTGCCACATCCCTTGATTGCTAACAAATAAAAATAATGCGTTATGGGCGTACAACACGATAGTTATAACACGCGACGTTTGCTTCCAAGCCTTTATGGTACAACTTCGGAAAGAGAGGATCAAATCAACACCGAAACAAATTAACTTACTATGAACGTAAACAACGTTAGTCGTTTCGGTAAAAACATTGTACTGCGGAAACGCGGCCGGCAGTCGTGAAGTTGGCCGTTTGAAACAAATTCTGGATTTATCGAAGCTGTAATTCGGAGGAAAACGTTTTCAAAATTTTGGACATATACGTACTCTCTTAATTGAGAGCAACGATAGTAAAACAATCTTTGTGCATACCAGGTTTGAATTTCGATTTGAAAATGAAACCACGTTAGAATCGCCGTTATACGTTCGCTATTCTTTGAAATACGCCTCTCGAAAACATAAACTTTCCAGAAACGCATAAACTCCAAAAAACTTCCAATCTCCACTGTGGTAATTTCGCAATTTGTGGTGTTTCATTTTTGGAGGAAAGCTATTTTAAACGACACAAATCTACTTCACAGTTTGCAGGAAAGCAATGTTACAGACGGACATCTATTAGTTGAGCAAAGCGGTGCTCCTATTTGGTGCTGCATAATAAAGGGTAATGTTACCATTTGCTCATATTTGATGCTGCATAATAAAAGGTAGTGTTACCTGGTGCTCCTATTTGACGCTGCATAATAAAGGATAATGTTACCTATAGCCAATTTGTGATTTTTACTTACTTTAATACGTATTTTAAACATTTGAAGTTGAGCAAGTCGCCCAATGCAAACACTGCTGCATTAGCTTTTCCCCGATCACGTGGTGTCACTGCCGTCGTCGTAAACATTGAGCAAAGTTATTAGAACGGAAAAGCGAGTGAATGCAGCATTTTGGGATAAGAGGACATTTTTTAACTTCCGGTTTTAGAAATTACTATTTGATCTATTAATATCGGGTCATATAAATCGAATAAAATGCTTAAAGTGGTAAGCAGAACATGCAAAATTGTACAAAACCCTTTCAAACATGGTAATAATGCCATGATTGACGTCTAGGTGTACATTTATGCATAAGCAAATTGGTTTGGTACATGTATATTACACCACACCTAGTGTTCGAAATCCAATCTCCGAATAAAAGATTCAATAATGTCTGTTTTACATTTTCTGTTTTGATGTAGTTTGAACTCAGTTTAAGTCTCAATCAGACTGTTTATGAGTACATTAGGGTTTACCACGATGAGTTGATGACCCATGTTCGTACATTATGAATGCTAATTGGAGCCATTTCCTGGAAATCGTATATTTAAACTCAAATGTGTACCTTTTATGACCTTCAATACTAACGCATGAGCTTGCATGGGTTATGTACGTGTGCTTCTGTGTGCAGAATATTGCACTATAGCACGATATCAAAAATACATATATTGTCGAATTGATAAAGAACAGAAAATATCAAATATCAAGGCGTTGGTTGAATCTTTGATCCCGGACTCGATATTGCTTTTGACATTTTCCGTGCTGGTTTTGTATGAGCTTAACTCAATATATAAGTTGAGTGTTTTTTGATGGAGTTCCGTTTAGCTGGATCTATCTCAGTTTTACTCGATGAGTCTATCATAAAGCTTTAAGTCCTAGTCAAATTCGAAATTTCGATTTTTTATTGAAATCGAAGGTTTACACGAACTTTCGAACTTTAATCCGGGTCTTGAATCTAGAGGTCATCAAATGTGAACTAAGACTATACCCAATGACTTAATACGTGCTTGAACCATAATTGTGAGTACATAAAAATAGACACCTGACCAGAATTGCTTTTTCGAGGTAAGACATCTTGATGAACAGGAGTTCGATGAGGCCTCTGACGTCTGACGCCATCTGTTGACATAGTTCATATCACGCGACTGCAGTCTCCTGGCGATATCTGATGAACTATTTTGAGGGCAAGTAAAAAGGAGTATTTTTCTCACTGATAAAGAAACACGTCAATAAGTGATCACAGCGATATCATAGGCTGATCCAAGGGCGGGTGGTTGAAATGGGTCCGGACTCCTTTTTCCCTTGATATTAGTGAATAAAAATCTCGAATTTTCGAATTTTTGATTCCCCCCTTTTTAAAAAAATCTGGATCCTCCTGATTGGTGTAAAACACGAAATTTTTTCTCCACTCTGTCACAGTCTTGACGAAAATGTGACAGGAGACATCCTGTGTATTGTTTGTAACGAGTGATTTCTCTTGGCCCATGATAAACATACAGTTTTAGTTTCTCCGATGTCCTACTCAACACAACATTATTATGCTCTCCACGTACAGGTAATATCCAGCACTATGGTCATGCGCAAGACTTGATAAAACATTTCACGATACACTCCGGTTGGTAACCATTACCTTTTATCACATGCCCCCGCCATACAGGTATATTTGGATCGTTTGTCAACATATATATATTGTTTCCTTTTAAGGTTTTAAAAACCATGCTTCATGTTTGAAGGAAGCACATTCACATTTGTGTGAGGACCTGGGGCACAATATTTTCTTTTTTGTCGTCAAATCTAGAACATCCGATGACCAGGTTACGTTGCCTTATCGACCGGTATTAAAAGCAATGGTGCTGGAAAAAACGAACCGTGTTCACTGGGGCTGGACATCCATTCCATGAATTCTGTTCTACTCCAAATTAATTTCTATTCTTATGATATTTTAAGTCATTCGGGACACTAAAAGTGTGTATTATCGAACACATAACGATTTGCAAAGATGGTACACATTACAACTTAGAATTAGAGAACAAATTTCAAGATCTGCTAGGCCTTTTCTTCAAAGTTCCCACATGTATATTGTTGGACACGGATACTTGTAAAAAATCCAATATTCGTCAGCGTCCTGAAAAAACGTATAACGAGTGAATAGGCAATCATTCCAACGACATTAGTAACCTGGCATGCGTTCAGTAGACGCTAGGACCCACGCTAGGATCTAGCCAAAAGCTAGTCAAGGTCACGTGCTCTTAATATTTGAAATACACGGCAATATCTCGCGTAATCTCGCAAAGTCTTGCTTTTAATCTAGGTCCTAGCGTTACTGAACGGGAGGCTGCTCCAAGAAAGGTTACTGACATACGGATTACGTGAAGAAGGCACGTAATTTACAAACGTGATTCACGGACAAATAGTTTCCTTCGCAGGGCAACGATGCTGTTTGCTACTCTTTTGCACTTCGTCAATCATGAGCGTAATTAATGAGCTTATTTTACGGGCGTGCATTACGAGCGCACAACCTTTTTCAGAGCTGGCATGATCCGATTTTACAAGTGGATATACACTGTAGCGATTCTGCTCGTAAAGCACGGGCGTCAAAAGTGTCCTACAACCGTAATATATGTAGAACTTTTATCTCAGGGGGACAACCTCAGTAAACCCACCACGTTTAAAGAATCCTGATTTCCAATTGCTGTGGAACACGTGGATTGCAAAAATCCATAGCAAGTACCTTCAGCTGCACTTGGTCATCGCCGCAGAGGAATCCGCAAATTGTCGCTCAATAGTGAATGCGTGAAGACAGGAGTCGCACTTCTTGTAGACGATGTCGCACGAAACGTAAAATGTTTCGTTACAAATGTGACAGTGTTATGCTTAACCATAAATGAGTTATCTTGCTAATCGAAACTTTTGCATTACCAAGCTCCGGGGATGAGGTTTAAAATTTTAAAGTTAATACCGGGGTTATAAAGTGCGAACTAGAATTACGTAGCTTTCAATGTACTAGTACAAAAGTAAAAACAGACAGAAACAATTTCGAGTCTAATCCATGGGAATCATAAACACGACCATGCCTTTCTGTGCATTTCAGGTTCACTCTTCTGTCAACTGTTGAACAGCGACGCAACTGGGCGATGCAGTGACTACTTCAATGGCAGGGGTCAGCCGTGAGTGTGATTATTTTACAGCGTGAAAGTACACATTACATGAACACTAAAACAGCCAAGCGTGAAAAACTATTAACGGAAACCATACTACAAAGCTAAATCTTGGTTTCTTTCACTCACGTTTTGCCGGTTTCATTTTCAAACATAAAATGAAATTATTAACTTAAAAAATCCTTTCATACCTGTAGTTTTTTAAAGGCACAGCTGAAAGTTCGAGGTAGGTCGAGCTGCAAATAAAATGTCACCGCAAAGACTTTTGGATAACTTTGGACAAGCCTTCTTTTCTAAGACAAATACATGCATACTGATGAACAAGTGCCTGAATAAATGGGCTTTGTTTTTGGATTGCTTTGTGAGTGACATCGGTTTTATTTTTCAATTTAAACATCACCCAATTATTCATCCGTCAAAGGTCCCCCGCTGAATACCACAAAACGTTTATGAACTTAGCAAAAGTTAATGAAAACGCATATACGCAAAGAACGTACGAAATGTTCCCTTCACTTTGAGAGAGTGAATTTGGCTGTGCGGTTGCAAACAGAGGAAGGGTTGCAAGCACTGATGAAGTCGCTCCACGTATGTTACATACGCTGTAGGTGTGTTATTATGCTGTACCG
Organism: Phoronis australis; assembly: GCA_002633005.1. Classification (NCBI taxonomy): domain Eukaryota; kingdom Metazoa; phylum Phoronida; family Phoronidae; genus Phoronis; species Phoronis australis. The sequence continues at coordinate 123,002 of NMRA01000660.1, read as the reverse complement.
GGTTAGTACATGTTTTTTCGGCAGTATATACTCAGCCCATAGCATCACACATAGTTTACGGGCAAGTGACAGAGTTAATAAGTGAAATGAAGTATCAAAACATGTGGAATAAATTAGCAACAATTAAACCCGAATATGCTTGTGTTCTTTGATCGCTCAAAAATGTCCATTAACACGTTGTCACGAATAGTCAGGGTAAAATTCAATAACTGTCTTGCGGGGTTTTAAAATCACATGCGAATTATTGAAAATACGTTGCCATATCTCGCGGAATCTTGCAAAATCTCGTCTTTAGGGTGGAGCTAAAGTTATTGAACTCCTCCCTGGCTTCACTACGGAAATGCGACACAACTTCCTTTGTCCTGCAATCATGTAGTATGCTAAAGGAAGTGACATTTACCGATGTATGTCCTAAATGTGGTCAGAGTACTACTGTGAAGATACTTTTTAGAACCATATTTGCATGTTCAAAGTAAGATTTATATACTAGAAGTTGAACGACATTGCTATTTAATGCGTTATTGCTTAACGACCAGATAGTGCATGATGCTGTCGTGGGCTCTGTTTCCATAAGAGAGAATGGATGTCCAATGTCAGTCCATTGGAGTTACAGAAATGAACTTAGCGGCTTGTTTCTTGAAACTGGTCGCACTTGAAACAGTAGTTTCGCTTATGTATAGCGGATGTCTTCTGTTATAGATATATATGTCCAAAGAGAGAGTGTACAGATTCTGCACATAGAGTGTGGGGGACTGGGTCGTACACTTATGTAAGTAAAGAGGAGTAGAACGGTACTCTTTAACCAACCTATGGAAGCTGTAGAGGTATAAACAGAAATGAGAGCAGTACATGAAGTTGTTGTTGTTTTAGTTGTTGTTGTTGCGGTTGTTGTGGTTGTATTGGTGGTTGTAGTGATGAAGTTTCATCTAAGTGCATCAGACAGTGGTGTTTGTATTGATTGTGTTTTTCAATGTCATCCAAATATAAAAAGAACTTATATAATGAGAAAACGCACGTATTTATTCAGTGTATGTAAGTAAGTTGCATGTATGTTGGTTTTATGAATGTATATGTGAATATTGTGTTAACGTACGAATGTATGTATGTATTGATATTTGCGTGTCCATGTGTGCACGTATGTATGCATAGAAGTGTGCGTTAACATGTGTGTGTGTATGTATTTATACACGTACGCATGCATGTACGCATTCATGTCCATTTCTTTTATATTTATGTATGTATGCATACATGCATGTATGTATGCATGGATGCATATTTGAATGCCAGCATGTATGCAAAAGTGCGTAATGGTAACCTAAAGGATGTCATGTTAAATTTTGATCCAAAACCAAACATAATATCACGCTTTCGCACGGGTAGCAGCTAGTGAAACGCCGAGGGGGGATAGCTACACCTAAGAGTGAACATTGGTGTTCATCGCAAGACACAGGAATACTTCTTGAAGAGACTGTGTTCAAAGCTTCAAGCAGAATATTTCACTGTCAGATTTAGAAGACAACGTTTGGGGCTGCGGGATGCTTCCCCGGGCAGTACAAATTTCTTACCAGAACACTTGACCGTGCCGTAACACAACTTAAGTACGGTAATCAGATATTCTTTAAAGTAAAAACTAAGAATGCATTTAAAATATTGTAAAGTGCACAAAATATATAGATGTATTTACAAAGTTGCATTATAAATGTACATACTGAGGTAGTAAGCCAGCTAGCTGTATGAAGACTATCGTCAACACACAGCTTCTGAGGTAGCCGTGTGTAGAGCTCCGTTAGACACCGAAATTTCACACAACCCTCGTGTTCAGCTCGTCACCTCGTCGTGAATCTTAGAGCTAACAAACTGCAGGAGAGCCTGCAAAATCTGGGAATGAAGCGACATTCATCTTTCCCGTTACAGCCGTTTATAGACGTAATTCTCCGCCTTTTGTAACAAAGGAAAACCTGTCGTCGTTTTTGAAAACAGTGCATACTCGTGACACGCGCACGTACACGCCATTTCCTAAAATTTTGCAATATATCTCGAGAGTTTGTTCTAAAATTGGGTTTTCTGGTATTAAAATAGCAAAAAATTGTAACCAATTGACACCACGTTGAATCGTTATGACACGTACGCAACCTCACAGTTGATTGAAGAACATGGAAATTGGCCAATAGGTGACGCAATGGCGCTCAAAGAGCGTATCGCAATTTTCGCATCAGAATAAATGAAGAACGCCAAATTTCCAACACCCAGGTATATAATTTAGTTTACTCAAGGAAGAGTTAACATTTTTTAATGAGGCATCATTAATTTTGGCGGCGACAGGCCCAATGAATTATATACGCGACAGAAGCCGGAGGGAGTGAAATTAAGCCTACGGACTGACGTCACCAAGGCCAGTGCGAAACTGACCACCCTCCCTCCGCGTCCACGAAAAAACGGCGAGAAAAAATAGAACACTTCGAATCCAAATAGGGGGCTGGTGCAATACCAAGGCGGTTCCAAAACTAACGGGCACAACGAAGGTCTGTAATGGAGTAGGGGAGACGGACTTCGTGCAAACGATGAATTTTATATAATAGATGGTGACATGTTAGGGGAATCTTTATTTAGAAATACAAATGCATTATTCAAATCAGTGTTACTGTACAACCTTTGCCCTGACGGTCTGTGGAAGGGGTACCCGACTTCGCGGCACCCGAAAAGTAAGTAGATTTTCAGTTTCGTGGCTAATTCACATAAATAATTACGTGTACATTACTTCTTTGGGTAACTGTTATAGTCTTTTCGTGACTGGAGGTTGAGTTTCCAACTCAAGCTGGTTTATGTTCGCGCCAGTCCCGGTGCCCGCGACGGGCCTGATCGGGTTCCGAGCCACTGGCCGCAATAACGAGTCAGTCCGGCCGCGAAGAGCCTGATTCCGAACCACTGACAGAATTAACAAACGTTTTGCGTGTTTAGGACTCAAAAAATCACAACTCTAAACAAGACGGATCTAGGTTCTGCTATCTGTATTTCACGGAAGAATACTTCGATTTTTTTCCGAACAGACCCCAAACTCCTGCTACGGACCTTGGTAAATTGGTATGCCGAACTTTGTAGGCTATTGTGTATCCAAATATAAATAAATCCGTAATAGAACTAGGTGTATTTTAAGGGTTAAACGATGAATTCAAGCGATAAGCTTACACCAATAACCCGTGTTGTGAACTGCTGAACAGACTGTAGGTGATACCAATGACGTCATTGGGTACTTTCAACACCTCCGTCTGCTGCCAGGTGTCAGGTAACGCAACCGAACGTGCCGTTATCGAGTAGAACTACTCGATCTAAATTGATACAAGGTTGTTTTTTGGGTGGCATTCTCCTTTAAAGATGCTATGTCTTATTAAAACCGTAAACATTCAAATGTGTAGAATTAGCGCAACCTAGTGATTTCATGGAGAATTGTGTGTACAAGTATAATTAGGAAAAGAAACAATTTGTAATTTGATGCGATTTTTTACAGAAGACCCCACAACTGTTACTCTGAAAAGCAAGTGTGGACACATAAAAACCTAGTAATTTCAAATATTTCGCAATCGTTATTTGATAGTGAAATACACAAATAATAAAAGGTTGCCTTTTGTAATTGTAGAAAGTCTCATCATTTTCACATGGTATTACTATGTAAATGGGTAGGTACATGTATCCTAATTTTCCCATGACACTCTGCATCCAAAATGAAGTTTGTCAGGTGTGTCTTCTTTTCCTGATTATACTTATACATGTACACGCAGTTCTCCAGGAAGTCATTAGGTGGCGCTAATACTGCAAATTTGAACATTCACGGTTTTAATGAGACATAGCATCTCGAAGAAAATCCACACACTGCTGATAAATACACATGTAAAAACATTATTTGGGCAGGCCCCTCAGAATCATCCGGTTTAATTACTTAATAACTCAAACAAAATCATCTAATTAAATGCCAGGAATTCTTGACACTTTTCGGCATAGATTACTGTTCAGCAAGATATACTCCCAAACGTCAAATAAGAAATACAGGTAGAAGACTCCTGAAACTTCCTAATTTGAAAACGATATGTGCTATGAATTTTGTGACCTACTTGTGAAACGAACGTTAATTTTTAGTTGGGTGACCGTTTCATGGGGCTTTAAAAATAAATTCAAACATTTTTAAGAAAATATTATGCACATGCATTTGTTTGGTTTTGTGCAATAATTTAAATAAAGCTGCTGGTACTACAATTAAGTGTCAAGGGATATGACTGGTGGTTCTTCTTGTAAAGTTCACTTCCCAGCCAGTGACAGTAGAACTTTACCTCCAGTGTGAATGGTATGCCTTTAATCAATTCAGGATTCAAGTATTTGTCGGGCTGCTTGGCATGATGGTAGAATCTTACCTTGGAGCGACAATCAGAGAGATAGAACGGTCACGTGGTCGTCACAGTTTAAATTACACAAGTATTACAGAACAAGGCGTTATGGGTTTACAACAAGAGGGTAAGAACAACAATCTAGCATTGATTTAAAATATCGCTGAGCTCCAATTCGTATTTCGTTCCAAATCCCCTGTTTTTGCACGGTTAGTTTCTCCCTGGCACTTGTAATGTGTTAAATATGTTATCTTTCGACAAGCTACTCATTTTCTCAAGAATTCCTTAAAAGAATTAAGTGATTTTCATTGATAAATAGTGTATTATTTTATTATCAGTTTGTGTAATTAAGTTTTCCCCGTTTGTGGTGACTGTGATAATGATGGCATATTTGGTTTTGATGTTATTGCTATCTTCTATTTCATGTTTGTATTATTTCACATGATCGAGCATATTGTGTTTAAGTTGACAGTGTAATACAGTGATTTGTTTATTCATGAAGGTATGGCTCTTGTGCAGGATATAATTTCACAAGTGCAAGGGTAAAAGGTAAGTTGTGTCATGATGAGATACTGAATGAAATTGACGTAAATAGTCGTCCTAAAACCCGATAGGATTTACAAGACATTTCATATCTTCAGACGAACTGTTGAGGTTAAAAAACATTTAGTATGCTAACTTAAAAGTGGCATTCACTTTCAGTTCTATCATTGAATGCCAACTCCGGCACGTGACCAATGTATTCTGTTATTAGAGCTACACTGTTTCACAGAGCTACGAAATGTACCACTGACTAATGTTACTTAAAATGGTTTCACAATGGTTAAAGTAATGACACCGACGTAATAACTTACAGCCATTTCCATTGCTTGAAATCTGGAAAACTCCCTAGCTCACTTGCAAGTTTCTCGTTAGTCAATGTGACGTCACCGGAAAAGAGGCAAAACCCGTCATATTGCTCTTGTTTTGCCTCGAGTCTTTGCTACACATGCTAAATCTTACTAGAGTTCTTATGGTGAATTTTACGCTTAAAACCTTAACACAACTTAAGAGATGGTAGATGGATCGTGGAATAACTGTGTATGGACGGAGAAAATGTGAACTTGTTATGTTGTGCGAAGCTGTGAACGGACTGAAATTGGAACTCAACCCGGTCAAGGCCTGAATGCCGCAGGCGTACAGGGGCGATAGTGTATCCCCATAAAAAGTTACTCACTTCAAATACAGCAAATAAAATGAAATGAAACATACATATATGTACATGGAGCTACAATTAACACATACCCTGACTCTGGACACAATTTAGTCTGCAGATAACTTGAACTTTTCTATGAAACTCGGGGTTCGCTCGTGCTTCTCTGACTGCGCGCCATTTTGAGAAAGTTAAGCAAAATCACGCCTGACGAACAAAAAGTCCAAGGGACACAAATCTTACAAATTTTACTTAATATTTGCTCATGCTATTTTGCAAGTGTGATGCGCCAGGTCTCGAGCTTCGCTCAGTCTCGCGCTAGCCTTTGCCTCACACTCACCTGACTCGGCTGAAATACTTTGTGGTTATCGCGCTCGCGGTCAAAGTAAACAGTAACCGCAAAGTGGAGTTGGAATTCTTCGCCTAAGTCACCTGAATTCCGGTAGCTATGCTTCATCGAAGATATGTTTGGAAGCAGAAAGGATCACTGAAGAAAGTAAGCGCCTTTCTAGGTGATAATTTTAAGTGTAGAATGTATTTTTGACGAGGTGAAAACTTAATCAGTGAGCTGATATCGCCTACCGTCCGTTTAAAATACACGCCGGGGACGAAATTAGTACAGAACGCGATATAACGTATTGTAGTGCGAATCTGAATTTCATTTGCCATAACAGCAATGCTTGTTTGGCATTTTTCGAACTAAACGGCTAAAAACGCGAAGAAAATAACATAATACATTCTGTTACCGTATTGGGCAAATGGTCAAACGACAAGCTTTTGCCCACTTCCCGTGACGTCACAGTTAAGTCTCACATAAACTCGCGTTATTGTTATAAACTGGCAAAAGAACTGTTCATAGTTACCGAGTATGGCGACCTCCGTTAACTTGAATAGTTGCAATAGCTCACTTGCGAGTTTCTCGCTAGTCACTGTGACGTCACCGGAAAGGGGCAAAACCCGCCATATTGCTCTTGTTTTGCTCCGAGTCTTTGCTACACACGCTAAAACTTACTGGAGTTCTTATGGTGAATTTTACGCCTAAAACGTTAAAACAACTTAAGATATGGTAGATGGGTCGTGGAATAACTGTGAATAGACAAAGAAAATGTGACCCTGTTATGTTGTGCGAAGTAGTGAACGGACTGAAATTGGAACTTAACCCGCTCTAGGCCTGAATGGCGCAGGCATACAGAGGTGATAGTGTATCCCCATAAAAAGATATTCACTTCAAAATACAGCAAATAAAATCAAATGAAACATGCATATGTGCACATGAAGTTATAATTAACACATACCCTGACTCTGGACACAATTTAGTCTACAAATAACTTGAGCATATTCATGAAAACCTCGCGGTTCTCTCGAAATTCTCTCACTAAAGAGCCGCCATTTTGAGGAAGTTAAGTGAAATCACGCCTGTTGACGAACAAAAAGTCCAAGGGACACAAATCTTACAAATTTCACTTGATATTTTCTCATGCTATTTTGCAAGTGTCACGCGGCAGGTCACGCGCCAGATCTCGCACTTCGCTCAGTATCGCGCTAGCCTTTGCCTCATACTCACCTGACTCAGCTGAAATACTTGATTGTGGTAATCGCGCGCGCGGACAAAGTTAACAGTAATCACAAGTGGAGTTGGAATTCTTCGCCTAAGTCACCTGAATTCCCGTATATATGCTTCATCGAAGATATGTTTAGAAGCAAAAAGAGTCACTGAAGAAAGTAAGAGACTTTTAGATGCTAATTTTAGGTGTGGAATGTATTTTCGACGAGGTGAAAACTTTATCAGTGAGCGGATTCCGCCTACCGCCCGTTTAAAATACACGGGACGAAATTAGTACAGAACGCAATAGAACGTATTGTAGTGCGAATCTGAAGTTCATTTGCCATAACAGCAATGCTCTTGGACATTTTTGGAACTAAACGGCTAAAAACTCGAAGACAATAACAGAATACACTCTGCTACCGTATTGGGCAAATGACCAAACGACAAGCTTTTGCCCCACTTCCCGTCACGTCACAGTTAAGTCTCACATAATCTCGCGTTATTGTTATAAACTCGCAAAAGGCCTATTCGTTAAAACGAGCAGAGATCGAGGTAAACAAATTCGAGGAAGCCCCGATCAAGTGGCTTAATCCCAACAAGTACAGTGCATAAAGACATTTGCAAGTAGTGGCGATGTGATCGACATACTTCCTCCCAAGGCATGCGCATTAGTGTCCGTAAACGTTGTTCCGTGTGTCGTTCATTATGTTTCCACCAGGCCACTTTTCAGCCGTCATGGTGGCGCTCTGATGGAGGGTATTATTGGAGCTTGCGACCCTGAGACTACATGTAGCCGTGAGAGTTCGTGTTGAATTTCCGGCTGACTGCTTGACTGAGTTTCGATCGTGTGTTGTATTTATCAAATCAAACCTAATTTCATTGCTTACTTTTCATTTTGACACGTTTGTTCACCCAGCGAGATTCTTGAGCTACGGTTGTAGGAGCGATGTCCCACCAAAGTTAGTGAATAAGCACAACAATTACATTAAGCCATTCTTTATATGCACCGACCCGTGGCCCTGACCCAATACCAGAAATAGTCTGGCCTCTGACATCTTTTTATGTCCAGTCTTTGAACCACTTTCGAAAACCTGTCAAACTATGAGCTAGGAATTTTTCAACAAGAGATTTTGGTTGTTAAGACCGTGCTACTGTATTTTACGGTAAGAAGTGATATGTAAAAAAAATCTAATAGTATTACATATAATATCATTAATTGGAAATACTTGAAAAATCAAAATGCAACTCTTGCTTCGCCTAGCTATGCCTTGATGCTGGTTGTTAAAATTGCTTGAAGTATTGTGTACGTACAGCACACATCACAAATTTTTGTCCGACCGGTCAGCTAGGAGTCGACGACCGGCCGACGACTCTACATCCGACCTTAACTGCCGACCGGCCATCAGCTGTTTTAGGTTAGAATAGCAGTTGCGTAATAGGCATTTTCACGAAAGACGTCGTTCTAGTCGGTTAGCGACTAGTCTTTCACATATGGCACATCACATTTACAAAATACCGCGAAAAACGGGTGATGAGGCTGGATCTCGCGAGATCATATCGTTTCGTATCCGCGCCAAATAAACCGCAGAAAAACGTTTCGTCATTGTTGTAATTTGGATGAGTTTTGTAGCAGTTAGGACTAAGTTCTTGAAAATGGTAATTATAATCCTTGTAGATGAGAAAATCTGAATTTGTCGACTCGTTTATGTATCAAAATAAAGACTTATCTCCCTTGTCATGCATACTCAGGGAATTCCCTGTCAATGGAATCCCCTAGTATAGAATCGCAACGAATGCGGCGATATTGGAGTACCTGTAGTATTAACTGAAGCAATTTTAAAACGAAAAACATCATTGCGACGGTTAAGTTATCACTAAGTGAACATAAAAGGTTCACAGTGCGATTAAAATAAAACTAGCAGAAGAAGCACAGTTGACAGGTCAACTAATTGCGCTTTTGACGTTCCCACACTGAACTGCAATTTGTTTGCTTAATATTAGCCCTGTAGTTCATCAAACTTTAGTTGATCTTTGATGTGCACTAACAGTGGCGGATCTAGGATAACATAAGGGGGGGGGGGCAACATGCTGCCTTGGAAAATTTGGCAAAGCGCGATTGTATGCACAGCCGCCCCGAAAGTTGCGGGGGCCGGCGATGTGACTGACCTGGTGTTCCCCCCAAAAAACGGCAACTCGATTCCGCCGCGCTCCGGGACTTCCTGTTCCTTGTTGATGAACTCCATATTTCTTCACGCTTCACGCTGTTGCTGTTTCATTTTGCTTGCATCAGCCAGGGGGGTCCCCCGCCCCCCCTAAATCTGCCTATGACTAATTACAATACCAGGAAAACAATTTTTGAGAGACATTAATTATGTTATTGATACTGATGATGAAGAAACTAGTGGTGACGTTTTTAGTACTGTTCCAGTGGCGGATCAGGGACCAGA
>NMRA01000660.1:77171-101084 GCA_002633005.1 Phoronis australis | reverse complement strand
CGTTAGCTTTGAAATGCGGGAGTTTGATGAAAACAGAGAGATTTAAACAGCTGTAAATCCATCGACATTCTTTTACTGGAAGTCGCCATGTTGGTGAACTAGTTTGACCTATTATACAACTGACCAATAGAATGCCTTGTTTCTTGAAATCGGAACAGCCAATGATATTGCAAGAATGCGGATGGAAAAGTGTCCTGTAGCAGACCCCAACCAACCTCGAGGGTCTGTGCAGGAGACTAGCTGTTCCCTGCTTTTGTGCAATTAAGAGAGTCGATTCGGCAAATTTGAAATCCAGCAACAGAGAAAAAATTGCAGCCAAATCAAAAGACCTACCGACGTTACAATTATCGTTCCCGGCAGAGTGTAATCCTTTCGTCTGCGCTTCAGTGCATGGCAGATTCAAGCTTTTTGGGAGAGTGTGAGCAGCCGACGAATATGTAATTTAATTTTTTACACAGTTTGAAAGAAACAAGCTGTTATATAGAGTATACTGTAAACAAGTACACAACTGAAAGCAACTATGGAAAATAAAATGTGAAATTATGTACATCCACATTAGCGCACTCTCTCCCTAAGTTCAGTGGAACAGGGCCATTGGTAACTGCGCGTGAAATCATTTCCGATAGCACGCTCACCATCGTCTGTTTCTGATCACATTCTCACGCAAATTGATTTTAACCACCAAATTTGAACCAGAACATATTTACGTGTACATGTAAGTATGTCTTATACACGTACATGTAGGAAAGTCATTCAGCGACGTAATGTGATTATGAAATATGTAAAAAGCGCAAAGATACATCTATTGCCACTGGTCGTGGGTCGTAGAGGTTGTGGGTCAGAAGGGTCGTGGGATGTGGGGGTCGAGGGGGTTTAGGAACAATCTGTTTATGATCCGGGGGTAAATCGCTTTGCTTTCCTTATCAAGATGGCAATTAAAAGTTATAATTTACCCAAGATAATACTATAGATCGAACAGAGTTCTTGTTCCAAGGGAAACATTCGCCGCCTCTAAGGTAATGTATCGGAATCTGTTTTGCCAGGGGTATGACATGAGGTATGTCGCAGAGTAAAATAACATGTGAATATTACAGCAATGTCGTGTATTATGACTAAGTATAAAAAGCAATAAAAGAAGACAGGAAAAACGTTTAAGCCGTGGAAAATAGAAGTTCCCAAAGTAAGCAGAAGATTTAACAAACGTGTGACTAGAAAAATTGTCTGAATTTTCTTTCAGAAAATTGGGTAGAACGGGAAATCCAATAACACCCCTAAGGACGTTGGGAAAATTAATCCGAAAAAAGCACTTAGGAAGTTTTGTGGGAAATACGCTAGGTGAATGATTGAGCTAGACCACATTATACTGAAAAAATAGAAATAACTGGTTTGTTATAAAATTCCCTAGACCCCACACCCCACGCCCCCCTCGACCGAAGGCCCTCAAATCCCCTGACCTAGTCTACGAGAGCTCGCCTCGATCGGTACATAGAAAAAGTGCTGACTTGCAGGACCAACGAGTCGGGCCGTGAGCTCAGTTGGCTTTTCCGGTTTTTTTTTGCAAAACAAACTGTTAACTAAAAAGGTATTTTATATCACCGTAAAATGGAGTATATTGAGAAAAAATATACAACAGAAAGTAAATAGAAAAATGTAAACTTGAGTGCATTCACGTTATGGTACTCTCTCCCTAAGTTAAGTTTAACATGGTCATTGGTAACCTCTCGTGCAACCATTTCTATGACAATAGCACGCTCACAGTGCGCTATTTCTGTTTTTGACCACCCGTCCTGAGAAATAGCAGATTAGCGTGTAGGCAAGTCTTATGCAAAAGTCGCTCATCGACGTAATATGATTATGAACTGTGTAAACAGCGAAAAATTCTTCTTGCCGCAGGTCATGGGTAGAGGGCGTTGTGTGTCGTGGGGGTTGTGGGTCGAGAAGTGGTGGGTCGTGATGTGTTTCTGTCGAGGGGGTTTTAGAACAATCAAAAACAACTTGCCAATGAGATAACGAAAAAGGAGGTGTACCAATGCAAATGTAGTATACGATGGGCAATGTAAAATAAATACGTGCTGGTATAAAAATAAAAATAGAAACGATATAGAATAACTACATTCCCGGTAAAGTCATTTGACTACTCATTTGTGATTTATGTTACTTACCAATTTTAGTTTCACTCAAGTAGCGAGGCGTTGAGCATTGATTTACATAAGTTGAGTTTTGCAGAATGTCCAGACAACTTCTACGGTGCAGACTGCCTACAGTCCTGTGGTCGCTGCTTGCCTGGAACTTGTGACAGGTTCAGAGGAAACTGCACGTGCCAGGAGGGATATAAGACGCCATACTGTAAAATAGGTACATGTTCCATACTTCTTTGTCCTGTTGCGTATGTGCTGCATTGAGTGAGCTTTCTTGTCCACTCATGAGAGTCTAGATTGTCCGCAATTTAAGCTGACACGCAGAAAATACCATTAATGTCGCCAGGCAACAATAACTGCTTCCGCTATCACCTTCCAGTATATATTTGTTTGATTTAAATGCATTTGTGTGTTTTAGAAATAGCTCGTCTCGTTAACGCACCCAGTATATCGAGAAACCGCACTGAGATAACTGTGACTTGGCGTCTGTGGTCAGCTCAAACTGACCGTGGTGTTGGACCAGTTCACAAGTACATTGTGGAGTATAGACAAACGACGGCCTCTGACTGGACACGAAGCAATGACGTTGACAGTGGCGTCTCGTCATTTTCAATGCGATCTGGGGACGACCAAAACCAGTACCAAGTGCATGTACGGGTCAAAATAAAGCTTGCCAACAACGACGTTGGACCTGCCAGTCCTGAGTCATCAGTGTGCGGACGTAAGATACTGATATAAAAATGCTTATTGTAAATTAGTACAATTAAAGAAACCTGCTAAGGAACACACTTTGGTATTCTTTTTATATTGAAATCGAGGGCATGTGTGTGTCTAGTGACAACCTCGTTTCTTAGAAAACCGGACACGTATTATGTGAAGAATTTACCAATAGTTGTCTACGAGCTAGGCTTTCGTTTGAAAACAAATTATGATTCTTAAGTAATTTAAAATGAAACTCCGAAATGTGCACATGAGCGTTTGTTGACTTTTACATTAAACGTTTAATTTCAGTTCCACGTCTTCCAATCGTAACTTTGATCCCGGAATCAACTGCAATTCGCGTGTCGTGGAACGTAAGTCGATCATGAACAGTAAACTCAGTTTTGGAGCCAGTTGATTTTCCTTGCTATTGATCACCAAGTCTTTATATATGTCAAACTGCCATTCAAGTTGAAGCTGTCGGTATTTCCTATTTTGTAATATTTTTTTTTAAATTCAAACTGCCCTTACTTCATTTTATAGAAGATTCGAATCATGTATTGACAAAGCAGTATCTTTCAATGAGCGGCAGGATCTTGCATGACGCTCACGCTTTTCATTGGTCATTCAACTTTGCAGGAGCCAGATTGGCGATGCGACTCAGCGGGAACTTACACGCTGCACTACAAAAGCAAAAATTCAGACTGGGCAAGTGAAGCTAACATACCGTCCAGAACGTTGGAAAGATTGTTCCCCACCAAAGTGTGCACTGAGTGGACATTCAAAATACAAGCACACAACAAAGACTTGAGCTCAGACGTCTCACAAGAGAGCTCGGTTACAAGTCTCGAGAAAGGTGGGTGGATATGCATACAGGTAAACGTACAGGAAGGTATTTCAAGTGAAGTTTTCTTTATTCTTGTTCTTGTTGTTATTGTTGTTTTTATTGATGCTTTGATTGTTACTGTGGTGTTGTTTACATTTAGGTGGTACACGCTCTAGGTGTCCTTGTTGTTTTTGACGATTCTAATATAGCTCTTTCAGTTATTTATCTTGTTACAAATAAATACTCTCACCTGAACTCTAGATAACAAAAAGTGCGGACATATGTTGACGTAGTTGTTCGGGGGAGTATGAGATGTAGATTTCACTGAACTCCAATAACATACAACTTCGCCAACGGGCCAGTTACATAAAGGGATACCAACTTAGGGCCCCTTTCGGACGTGGTTTTGAAAACAATATGCTCGTGGTGCGTGTACGCGCCATTGTCATAACTGCTTGCGACATCTCTCGGATAATGATGGCAGCTTTGTAGCATCAACATTTGTTTTGAAAATCGTTTTTCTGGAATTAAAATATTCAAAACTTGTAACGAAATGAAATCACTTCTTAGTTTTTGTTGTGAGATGCTCGCAACCTCGTGGAAGAAAAACATTTAATTGAAGAATCGGCGAAAAAAGAAACTAGCCAATAGGTGACGCAACATTTCATGGCGCCAATAGCCTATACATGAGATCGCTGCACAACTTGAGCAACAGAATTACGCTAGAACACCTATTTTTCTAACACCGGTAAACAATTTAGTTTACTCAAAAAAGAGTTTAGTTTATAGTTTAATGACAACAATTTTGTATCGCATAATATTTGGCGAATTTTTTATCGACAGCGGTGCAAAGTTGTATATTTAGTATTAAACTTTGCAGCAAGGTCATGTTTTTGAAAACCATGGTTTTGACTTTCTGAATTGCAAACTGAATTCAACTTAATTGGAATATAAGATTAATCCATACGTTATGTGTTTATAACTGGCAAAATCATTTTAATCAGGTTGCCTTTCAAAGTTCCTACGACCAGACTTAGAAATATTTGCGATACACGCGTCCACGCCCATTTAAGATTTCTATTTATTTAGATAGGATTCTTTTTTCTTTAGAAGCCAACAAAGTAGAGACTTTGGTGAGCTCATCAATCACGCATGATACAATCAGCCTAACATGGGCAGCACCAGTTAACAACGGGTGTCCTGTGAAAAGCTACATAATCCAGTACAAGCTCATCAAAGCGTTAGCGTGTGGTACTGAGGACCAACCATCAGAGGACACCAAGACGGCCACCACTACTGAACTAACAACTTCATTGGACAACCTACGTCCGTACTCACGTTACGAAATTAGTGTACGAGCGAGAACCGGTACCTTGGATGGAGAGGAGGAAACAATCATCATGGACACCCTTTCATACCGTTAGTAAAAATTGTTGAGGTGGAAATATACTTTTCTATTATTGTGGTATATTTTTAGTAACTTCTATAATAATCGTCCAGTCTTTTTAAACCACACGACCGTTAAAAAATGACAACAATTCATTTGTTTTCTGTAACTTCAGATATGGTGACAAGTTGTGAAATGTGTTACTCAATGACTTGTCTGTAAAGAAGTATTTTATACTTGTCGATGGGACTGTGAAACTTTATTTTCAACGGCGACACAATCTAAACTAATAATATATTTTCATTTCAGTACCATCTAAACCACCCACAAGTGTTAGGATTTCAAAACGTTCCACTAACACCTTGGGGTTCAGCTGGCAAAGTCTACCCTGCTTATCAAGCAANAGGTCCGCTGACCACGGAGCCACCAGAGAATAAGAAAGAAAAAATACAGCGTTACAGATAAGCAGAACTATAAAAATTAGGTGATGATGTACTTTAAAACTACTTGTGTAAAGACTGGGAGAGATTATCGAAAATAGTTACATACAAAGCAGTTGGGAATAGTGCACTCAAGTTCATAATTTTCAAAACAAACATTCTTAAAATAATTTATAACAGAGGATAACGAATGGGTGAAAAGTTTTTGGTAGACACTTTCAGGAAGGTTATTAATGATATGAGGTAGGGCATTTCGAACTGAATCTTCAACAAATGATTTAGTACAACGGGGAGTATGTAAAAGATGTCGTATAATAATCCATACATTATGTGTTTATGACTGGCAAAATCTTTTTAATCAGGTTGCCTTTCAAAGTTCCTACGACCAGACTTAGAAATATTTGCCATACACGCGTCCACGCCCATTTAAGATTTCTATTTATTTATATAGGATTCTTTTTTCTTTAGAAGCCCACAAAGTAGAGAGTTTGGTAAGCTCATCAATCACGCATGCTACAATCAACCTAACATGGGCAGCACCAGTTAACAACGGGTGTCCTGTGAAAAGCTACATAATCCAGTACAAGCTCATCAAAGCGTTAGCGTGCGGTACTGAGGACCAACCATCAGAGGACACCAAGACGGCCACCACTACTGAACTAACAACTTCATTGGACAACCTACGTCCGTACTCACGTTACGAAATAAGTGTACGAGCGAGTACCGGTACCTTGGATGGAAAGGAGGAAACAATCACCATGGACACCCTTTCATACCGTTAGTAAAAATTGTTGAGGTGGAAATATACTTTTCTATTATTGTGGTATATTTTTAGTAACTTCTATTATAATCGTCCAGTCTTTTTAAACCACACGAGCGTTAAAAAATGACAACAATTCATTTGTTTTCTGTAACTTCAGATATGGTGACAATAAGTTGTGAAATATGTTACTCAATGACTTGTCTGTAAAGAAGTATTTTATACTTGTCGATGGGACTGTGAAACTTAATTTTCAACGGCGACACAATTTAAACTAATAATATATTTTTATTTCAGTACCATCTGAACCACCCACAAAAGTTAGGATTTCAAAACGTTCCACTAACACCTTGGGGTTCAGCTGGCAAAGTCTACCCTGCTTATCAAGCAATGGGCTTGCTGCAAACTTTGACTACCAACTAAAAAGGCAAGCGTCACCTTGTCTTTCTAAAGAGTTTCTCAACGACTCAAGCAATGGACTTTCAAAGACGTTTGACCGCCTCCATCCCCACGTGACCTACAGCTTCAGAGTGCGTGCTGCAAATGGAGAGCTGGCTGGACCTTGGAGTACTTGGGCGCGTAATGTTACTAACGAAAGTGGTAATGCTTAAACTTACAGTTTCCTGTCGTTGCTGGGCTCAGACAATCTGTGCTTGGTCGAGCTAATATAGCAATTTTGGGTTTGATGTTAGCGTCATATTATAAACCGGCAAACATACTCAAACCGGTATATCAATCTTCCCTTGAATCTTAGGTGGCTGCTACTTTATTCAGGTTCATTGTGAGCCAGAGCCAAGACTTTCAGGTTTGTGGCCAATATCACGTTAGAGCGTGGTCACTATGCCCAGGGTTCTTGAAGTGAGTTTTTGTTGAAAATTCAATGTAATGACAAGCTGAATTGGGTTTTGTACCATGGTGACCAGGCAGTGTGGAAGGAAAAGATCACCAACTTTAGATATGGTGGAAATTAAAGTAAAAGCAACCAGACATGCTCAAACAAAGTTTGTGACCGACTCTAGAAACTGGAATATGTATTGTTGCCATGATACCCAGGTATTTTGGAATAGTAAACAGGGCAAAACTCATGCCGATGACATTTTTAACCAGGGAAACTCATGTTCACAAACATGGAAGCAGAACTTCAACATTAAATCAGGTACAATTAATGTGGTATATTTGCATGAATCAATTACCAAAACCAGTGACTTGAAGCTTTTATATCAAAATCAGTAGTGCAATGTAAATAATTCAAAATCGGTTGCTAACTATTAAAGTATTTGCAAATCCCCAAGTCATCTGTGTGTCCAGGTAGCTGTGGATGGGCTTCATTTTATTTCTGCACAAGGAAATTTCCGTGGCATTTGGGTCAAAGTTGATGTTATCATAGATGGTACTGAAGCTGCTGACTGCTTGAAAATCAAGGAGCAGTTGTACCCCGATAAGTACCAGTTTTCTGCATATCACTCTCTTAGGGAAGTTGGGCGTTTCTATAACCTAGAAAGGCATGAATGTAGAGTATCGCCTGCACACAATTAAACAACATACGTCGTATTATCGTAACCATTGAGCCAAATGGTTCTAAGAACAAATTAAACTTTTATACGGTTGGTTTTCTAATCGCCTAATATGTATAATAACTAGCTTGACAATCAAATAAGAAATCGTGTTTCCATTTTACGTCTCTTGCAGCTCCACCGGCACCAAGAAACCTCAGTGTAGTGGCAGTAAATCCAACGTTTGCCATCATTAGCTGGAGTCCACCGTGTCCCCCTAACGGCATCATACGCGAATATCAGCTAAAACATCGGAATCTCAACGTCTCCGCAGACACCAACGTGAAGACGTGTATGGACTGTTCTTCTTTGACGCTTCGCAGTCTAAACATTAATAATACGTATGATTTTAAGGTGAGATTGTTTTTTATTGTACTTATTGACTACTCATCGGGCAAAATCATGTCAACTATGAG
Organism: Phoronis australis; assembly: GCA_002633005.1. Taxonomy (NCBI): domain Eukaryota; kingdom Metazoa; phylum Phoronida; family Phoronidae; genus Phoronis; species Phoronis australis. The sequence continues at coordinate 92,865 of NMRA01000660.1, read as the reverse complement.
AGAAGTAGCAAAAAAGAGGAGAAAATACGTCTTCGTTGGTTTATTCTTCCACAGTGTTTCAATATTTGGGAATCAATCCGTACGGTTGGAATTTGACGTAAGACGAACAATCTTCATGTTTTCTACAGCGTGTCTGAGTTACTTGTGCGGAAGATAACTGGAATGACATCGGAGCGAGTAACAATTTGGAATCAAAAATTGTCACTTATCCTAAACATGCTTGTTTTGTTTACATGACTCACATGAGAATTCAAAACTTTAGATTTACATGTAACACTGCAGTGGCCTTGTGTTCAATGTGTGTTCCTTCAAGTTCTATTATTACTAAATGGAGATCTACATCAAGGACGTCAGCTATAAATATAGCATCAACACTTGATAAATTAGAAATGAAATATGACGTTTCTACGGAGCGTATTTTACGATTGCCCGAAGATACTAGGGACAGGTCTTAATTTCATATTTCGTATTATACATCTTCTAGATAAGGGCGAAGACCACTGAATGGGGTTCCTGGAGCAGCTCCGTGTATGAAACTGTGCAAGGAGGTGAGGTGATTCTAGTGCTATTAAAACCTATTTAGGCCTATGCCTTCATACACAACATCTCATCGTCTTTTCTTTCGTTGTTTGGTGTCAACCATACTACTGCGGGAAATCGTTTTATAAAATGAACATGAGTCGTCTCTATATTAGGTTTTGTCATGATGATTAACGCCAAGTTTAAGAGCCTTATACCATTTTCAGTTCCCGACAAGCCAGACAGCATTGGTTGCAAGGAAAGAAACGAACACACAATAACTGTGTACTGGGTTGAACCAAGTCGAAAAAACGGATTCTTAACACAATATAAAGTTAGTAAGTTTAGACATGCAATGCAGCGAGTTTAGCAATGCTGATGAAAAATGTGTTTCATTCAGCTCATTCGCAAAAAGGGCAAAAAAATCAACTTGAAAAGCATAATTATATTAGTACTGATTCCCAGGCAATGAAAATTCAAGTAGTAAGTAAACGTTTGAACTGAAACTCGTTTACCAATATGTTTGGTATTTTTAATTATACTTACATGACATGAGTGTCCTTTCTCTGTTCCATTTTACACGGTGCCATCTTTCCCGCTCATAATTTTGTCTGCTATTTCTGTTTGGGACTAATAGTTTGTCTAGAGGCAAACTGCGATCATGTGACTTCACAGTTTGATCATTTATTTTCACCGAATAATTACTCTGCGCGTGTAAGCGCAGAGTACTGTTGTTCCTTCAGTTTTATTCTTATTCTTACTCTCATTCTTCTTATTCTTCTTATTCTTCTTAGTCTTGTTCCGACCAAATTTGAGGCTTAATAACTCCAAATTGGGTGCAGGTACAGTCTTTAAATTCAGCACATAAGTTTTGACAGTAGATAAATTTTGATTCGTTATATAATCATATTCCATAATGCACCGGAAGAGGTCATTTGGTGCAAAGGTCATGTAAATTTCAAAATGCTACTCCTCCTTTATTTTAAAAGATTTCCTTTTCAAATTATGTACACAGGTATAAGTCAATAAGGCAATTTAAAAAATCACCCTTCTAAGTAATCGGATCATCCAATCAGGTTAAACAGGTCAAGGGTCATTAGGTGCAAATTAAGATTTTGAGCCAGACACTTCAAATTCACAGGTCTGATTGGCACAGGTAATTCAATTTGGAATCCAAAATTTCAAGTCATTTAGTGCAAACATGGGGTCATTAGGTGCATTTTTCTTCTGAAAATTTGATCTTTTCATTTTCCAATTATACTGATGTGTCAACCGTTAGATAACTGTGATTCTCAGTTTTACACACATTTTTCATGGGCTTTGCAATAATTCTCCTAAAGATGCTTATAATGCACCAGATAGAGTCAATTAGTGCAAAGGTCATCTAACGTTCAAAATGATATATCTCTTGCGTTTTTCAAGGAATTCTTTTCAATTTCAGCACACTAATGTAAGTCAACATGCCAATTAAACAACCTTCTTAACTCCGCAATAGGCCTAACCAATCAGAAAAAATAGGTCAAAGGTCATTGAGTGCAAAACTAAAATCTTGAGCTAGAGACTTCAAAATTACATATCTGTTTACTAAATGCGATTGAGTTTGAATTCTATATTTCTGGGTCATTTGGTGCATCCATGGGGTCATTAGGTGTATTTTTCTTCTGAAAGTTTGACCAATTCATTCATGTTGTATTCTTAAGTGCTTAAAGTAAAACATCTGTGATTCTTAGCATTAACCGCACTTTAAATTGGCTTTACAAATATTCCCTCATCGGGGTTCATAATGCACCGGAAGAGGGCAGTTAGTGGAAAGGTCATCGAAATATTAACATGTAATTACTCCTACAATTTTAAAGAATTCCTTTTCATATTGGTAAATGGGTTGCTGTCAGTAACTTCCCATAACATTTCCTTTAATACGCACGCGCAGAGTCCATTATTGTCACGCCGTGACAATAATCTTTCTAGTTACATTGTTCTAGTTGTTTTGCTTTGTTCGTATGTGCTGGCTTTGTTAAACATCTCATTGAAATACCATGGCCGTGTAATCTGGGGGTAATGAGAAAATGAGACTATATTTGAAGGTTAATAAAGATTTATTTTCGAAAACTTCCACAAAAGCTTGTGATAACTTAGAAACCTATGCTTTAATTGTAAGGAAATTATAGAAAAAAATGACAGTTTCTTCAGAGTCCTAGAAATAAAGAAAACGTGTAGTTCTTTACACTACTATAGTGGTTAAACATAAGCAAAAGTAGAGCTGATTTCCCAAACACTAGAAGAAAAATCTGCGGACACAAACTGACCCATAGAGCTGAGGCTCTGTAAGTCAATTGCATTCACGCTTTAGCTCCACTCAATTTTGCCTTATTTGGAGTTCAGGAAGAGCCTTTCGGGTATTTATCTTAGTTGCAACCACGTCCCCACGAAACAACACCCGAGGTTGTAGTCAAGATCTGGGGGACAGGTCCGCTTGTTCCGAACTACTCCAAGAAAAGTAGGAAGAGAATAGACCCTGCAAAAGAAAACGAAATAACGGAGAAGAAACTCGTATCATCGAGTGCGACAGGGCACGTCCCAGTTTGCTGAGATTCTATGTTCTGTGTTTTAATACTTGTTTTTGAGGTGTCCATGCAAACCACTGTCACCACGCTGATAATTAGTTGTCAACCAAACTATATTTATCGCAATTGATCTGAAATTCACGGTATTCTAAAATAAAAACAGGCATAATTTTCCAAATAATAGATATATCTATTGATTGTTTATTTAGATATCATGGAATATCGGAAATGAAAGGTTGTTGTCTACGACCATGGAACCAAGTATCTTGAAATTTGAAGTCCCAAACCTGATACCCGGGACGCCGTACAAGGTACAGGTAGCGGCAAAAACATCGGTTGGCTTTGGACCGCCGGCGACAACAGTCTGCTGGACTGCTTTGCCTGGTACTTATTCCCAATGTGCTCATTAGTAGCACTCTTTAATGGGCAGAATATTATAATATTTGTTCTTCACTTAGTTGTACAACTAATGTTGAACCCGTTTATTTTGGATAAAATTTCTAGACTGTTGTCACAGTGAGTTAAATACTTATTGATAACGTAAGAACAACGTCGGACACCCATAAGGATGTAGATTCAGAAGACGTTGTTACAAAAATTTATACGTAATTTATTCATAACTCCTGCTCTTAATTTGTTTCGCCAACTTGTCATGATATTAAACCTTACTGCCAAATTGCATTGTTTCTGGTGTGTTATGGTTGTAGGCAAACATGTAAGGCCTTTGAATGGAAAATACTGTATGAGATAGATACTGTGATAATTTCCCTTTACGTTGTGATTGAAAACTTAAGATTGTATCAACTATCGGGCACGGGACGGCTCTTTCAAATCACTAAGACGAGTCTACCGACGTTCAGACATCGAGTACGATTTCTATTTATGCACTGATAGCAGTACGATACATGTATAACGATTTTTTACATTTTAAGTTGCTAGACCTCTCCTAAAAGTGTAACAAGATGTTACGTTTTATCTAACGGTGAACGTTTTTGCTAAATACAACCCAATTTCCTTTAAACCTGATTCAAATCACTGCGTTCTTCTAAGAATATAGGGGCGTGCCCCAGTTCCACGTCAGTTGTTGCTTGTTTTGTGTGTCCGTTACCAGCTTATCTAATAACCCGGTGATCGCTGCCATAGCCAACAAGTCGTTAGTACTCGAAAAATGTCTTCTCCCAGAGTTGAACTTCGAGTAATTTTTTAACTCATACATCATCATGGAACCAGCCGCAGTTCTTTGAAAAGGAATGTTTTCAACAAGAGACAAAAGTGATAACACGGTGGGTATCCTCAGGTTTAAATGTAAGTCACAAGTGAAAAGATCGCAGCCTGAATTCAGTTCTTAATGGCAAACTACAGATGAATACAGTTATATTTACAAACAATACCGTGCTTGCCGATAGTTCAGAAATTTTTTAATATGGCCCATGTCTGAACAAGATTTTAAATCTCATCCTCCTCGTTTCCAAAGAGCAGGCCTTCTCTTTATCCACAGCTGTCAAGACGTTTCTCACATCATCGTTAAGGCTGAACATTTAAACCCCATTAAAAGTCCCTTTGAATACACTGGCTGTCCATTATGGGAAGCCGGGTGGAAACATTGGACCATAAATGATATGACTTTGAAATGTTTGAGGATCATGATTTATTAGCACTTTGCTACACATACATGTATACTGTGTATATTGAACTGTGTCCTCGTTAAATAAATTCAATAATAATAATGATAATGATAATAATGTTAACAATAACGAGTAATAGTCGTTGACGTATTAATGTTAGTAATAGTAGTGATAGTAGCAATGGTAGCACCAGTGCCAATAGTAATGTAATACTATAGAAAAATGACAATGGGTAGCTAGGTTCATGACGTCGGCCCAGAAGGCATTCCTATACGAAAAGTGCAGCCCAAAAAATATTTCCAAAATGGTGTCATTTTGACAAAATGTGTCTTTCCTAATTTTCTAGAAAAGAACTGTCTAAAAATGTGATTTTTACACAAAATTTACTCCCTAAATGGGTCTATTTTTGTCCGAGCCCACTCTCAAAATGAGAAGGCATCCAAAATTTTCTGTAAAATGTAACAGTTGTTACAACTGTTACATTTTACGTCATTTTTACATTTAACGTTGCTAAGCCTCTCCTAAAATGTAACAAGTTGTTATATTTCACGTGGTTGTTGCATTTCAAGTCGAATGAGCATGCTAGAAATGGTACATTGTTACATCTTACGAAACAAAAGTCATATTACGAAGAAAATGGCCAAAATCAAGAACAAATGGTATCTGACACGGTCGGGGGGCGGGGGTACTCGAGTATTTTTGGACGAGGGGTGCGCCCGAAAAAATGGATATCTACAAGTTTATAGAGTAGACTCGGACAAAAAAGTGACCAAGTTAGAGACTAATTTTGTGTAANTGACCTTTTAAGAAAAGCCGGGCTATTTTTGTCAAATAATGCTTTTACTCAAAACCAATTGAAAACTTAAATATAATAGAAATAAATTGAATTTATAAATTGAGGTTTACCAACTATTATAGCTTAAAACACATTGTTTTCACGCTGAGCTTCGACCGGGAAATTATCGTCTGCTAAAGTAGGTTACCACTGGTAACTGAAGATAATTCTCAAGTCAAAGATCCTGACGACACGATACCCGCATTCAAACTGTAGAGCGGTGATTTACAAGTAAGAGGACATGAGAGAAAATTTTCACTGAATTAAGATATCATTCTTATGGAAATTATGTGTCTTATTTTTCGTAGCGTATAAGTACAGTACAATGCGGTTTGTTGTACATGAGATTATTGCGCGTGCTCGTTTAAGTATTCTATTTTCACTCTTGATGACGTCAGCCGCTGCGTGGTGTAGTGGTTAAGGTCGGCGACCTGCAAACTCAAGATCCCCGCTTCGACTCCGTCCTCGGTTTCCCGCCAAATCGTTATCTCACTAGTGAGATAACGATTTGGCGGGAAACCGAGGACGGAGTCGAAGCGGGGATCTTGAGTTTGCAGGTCGCCGACCTTAACCACTACACCACGCAGCGGCTGACGTCATCAAGAGTGAAAATAGAATACTTAAACGAGCACGCGCAATAATCTCATGTACAACAAACCGCATTGTACTGTACTTATACGCTACGAAAAATAAGACACATAATTTCCATAAGAATGATATCTTAATTCAGTGAAAATTTTCTCTCATGTCCTCTTACTTGTAAATCACCGCTCTACAGTTTGAATGCGGGTATCGTGTCGTCAGGATCTTTGACTTGAGAATTATCTTCAGTTACCAGTGGTAACCTACTTTAGCAGACGATAATTTCCCGGTCGAAGCTCAGCGTGAAAACAATGTGTTTTAAGCTATAATAGTTGGTAAACCTCAATTTATAAATTCAATTTATTTCTATTATATTTAAGTTTTCAATTGGTTTTGAGTAAAAGCATTATTTGACAAAAATAGCCCGGCTTTTCTTAAAAGGTCACAACCTCCGACCCCGGGCCTCTGACATAGAAAGTAGTTACAAAGCCGTGGAGAGTCAGAAAAGGTAAATCAATTCATTGCAATGTTTCTCGTTTAGTATGTGGTATAAATACATATATACGACTTGGGAAAACAATATCATTGGTAGTAAGTTAGTTTGTTTAGTTTTTCTTACAGATTGTTGATCTGTGTCAGAAAAACGATACTTTGAAATCACCAAATAATTGTCATGGTCCACTTCTCATGTTTCAGATATAGTTGACCTTCCACTGCGAGTTATAACCAAGGAAGACATGACCGATGCAACTGTGAAAATACATCTTACGCCAGCAAATGATTATTCCAAGAGTGTGTACATCAAGTAAGTTTTGAGCATACTAGAACCTGCTTTGAAGACCCCTCATTCATAACAACTTAGGTAAACGTTGTTTGCCAATCTCTGTTCTTTCCTGCAGCATCCTCAACATACCTTTTTATATTTCTAAAGGTACTACTTGGTCGTAGTGGATACGCTGAGGAAAAATTCTAAACGACGTCGAGCTGTGGTCGTAGATGCATCATCATTAAAAGGTTATGTAGAAGCGCAGAGAAATCAAGAACCACGTTACATAGCGGCGAATCTGACAGCAGGTTTCGTTGGGGACGGTGTCGACTTCATACTTGGTGATGGGGAATTTTATGGTGGTTATATGAACGCAGAACTCCGCTCTGGATTTCTTTACAAGTTTTTATACGGAGTCTTTATTGGGCATGCTTCTGTAAGTATAAATTGTCAATGTCTCTGTAGCGCAGAAGTTTGTGGACTGCAAGTTGGATGTTTGTAATGCAGGCACACGTGTTTATGTTATGTTACATACGGGACTGCAGTTTCTTCTTACGGCCCTGCACACACCTCTAGGTTGGCACCTTGGTGTAAAACCCTATAACCAGTAAAATCGTCTTCTGCGTCGACATTAATTACTAGCTTTAGAATAGTTTACTAACTCTTTATTGGTAAAAGTTGGTATTCAAGAGTCAAGTCTTAGCACAGTTTGCAGTAGGTGGTGGAAACACCCCCGCTCGCCGTAATTCTTACTGTGTATCAATAAATATACTACCCCGTTGGGTTTGTATACTGTACATGTATTATTAGGTAGATTACCACTTGGGTTGCGGCCTGCTGTGTAATGGCACTTTTGCTTGAGTGAAATGAAGCCATCGTGTCCTGGACTCCTGTGTTTTTCTCGCTTAAGCTCTAATCTGCAATTAAGGATCAACGGAATTTAACGTTACAGATATATGAACCACCTTAAAGTATAGTGATCTGGTTGTAGCATGCGGTGCTATTTTCCGTATTGAAATCTAAGTAACCGTTTTTAGAAGATGTGGCGAGGATAGGAGCATTTCGATAAGTAAACATCGCTAATAAAACATGTCTATTTTTACAGGAAAACAAGTCTCATTTCCAAGTGTTTGATATTGAAGGTGCCTATAACGGCCAGTTTGTTGAAGGTAACTTTGCCCGACGTAGTGTTTGTCTCAATGCATAACAACCGCATTAATTGTAAAATGGATTTCTTCGCGATTTCGGCGAAGCTACATGTAGGCGAGTTTCAACGCAATTGTTCAACTTCTGATCTAGTACGTGAGACCTATCCGTTCATGTGTCGCTAAAGGAAACACAAATTCCATAGTTATTCTGGTTTATAATAGAAGTTGTTATTAAGACAGAGTAATTGATGTTAAATGTGTATACGTGTTCCTTCTTAACAGTGCGAGACTACATCACGTCTTCATTGGGACTAACAGTCGGTGCGATATGCGGATCTTTGACATTCGTCTTTGTTTTGGTTGCCATTGTGTTCGCATTACATAGGTGGGTATCCTTCATTCGTTGATTCGTTGTAACACTAAGCTCCTTTCGTAACAATATTTCTTGACTTTTCAGCAAATTTGTAAACAACACATCGGTCTATCGGGTCAAAAATACCTTTTTAGTTCGAGAAGTGTAAATAGAAAGTTGGGTTTAACGTAAATCGTCTGAAAGAAATTTGCCACGCAAATCCTCTGAAAGGTTTAATATGTGTACAAACGTATCAAAATTATTTCAGATAAATAATTAAAAGAGTTTTCAAACGAGAGCAACGCACTGATCATAATAATATAATCTATAAACTCTCCAATCAACTATGTTTTTTTCATTCAACCTTCGGGTTATTTATATCGCGTGAAGATTTATTTTTACAGATAAATGCTACCTGGCTTCTATCCAGGTATGGTCTGTTGGTTTTACGTTCTCGTCACTGTTTTTCTATAATTTAGGAAAAGAAGAACGATGCAGCATAGTGCGGGCATGACTGAGAACATAAGTGAACCAGGTATAGATTCATGCAGTGAATTTTGAAAACCGTCATATAATCTGAACAACTTTCCGTAATGTAAGTCACTCACGACATAGTTGCTGTGTATAGAGGGAAGCCTTGAAATTTTCCCAAGAAACAGGATTTCTTCCTCGCCGACGAACATAAACTGAAAGTCGAGCTGCTAATGTATGTTTTGCTATTGATTTCTTGAGCTTACTCTCGAACCATTCGCTTGCCACGGGATTTTGAGTGCTATGCCAAGGTCTCAACTAGGTTTCTGAAACGCAACAATTCAAAGATTAAATGAATGACTCTCGAATATCCTGACCACACTTCAATGCTTACAATCATCCATGAGTCTGGTCAGATTCATATAGACCACACGTGCAAAGGGGATAGACTGTCATCTTTGTTTCAAATCTGTGCATTTTTATTTTAGGCCATTCAAAACAGACCCCTCGGAGTGGGGAAACAGCGCTGGAGCTGTCTACATTTGACCATGTTGGTGATAAGCCGGTAGGAAGCATGTTACTCTTACCAGTTTTGTCAAATTTGCCCCGCTCTGTACATGCATGTGACACTCAAATTACGTGCTTAGACACGAATGTGACCCTGCACAAAAGCATCAGTGGAAACTCCTGTGCCCCTAATCTAGAATAGGTTAAACCTTATCAAATGCTTAGTTTTGAGGTTGTGATTCCCAATTCCGTAATTTTCTCCAGATCACTGTAGTATTCTGACACAGTATTACCATTGCTATGGTATTCTGGGAGTACACCGACCTTCCGTGAATGACAGACAATAGGTTACAGATCTATAGTTTTGAATTTCAGTGTACAAATAACGCCTCTCAGACCTACATGTATGGGACCACAGCTCACAACAGACCGACATCCAACGTTAAACCAAATAGAACCAAACTACTGGATGATACCATTTACTTCTATATCTTTCGGTGACGTCATCGGTAAAGGAAGTTTTGGGGATGTTCACTCTGCTACCGTGGTCAAGAACACTTCTGCTATCAAGGTGGCATTGAAACAATTGAACGGTAAGTTTTTAGGGTTTCAAAGACACTTCATTTACATAACGTCATTTCAATTATGAATAGAAAAGAAAACAAATCTACTATTAATCATAAGTTCGTGTTTCTTCATTAGCATGTAGCAGTAACTGGATCGGCATTCTTTGTGTTTAGAAATATGTCTGATTACTGATTAATAATTTATGTTACAGCTTTTGCCACAGACAAGGACAGGCTCGATTTTATTGGAGAGCTAAACATTCTCAGTCAAGTTGGAAGTCATCCCAACATTGTATCGTTGATTGGAGCTTGTGAACATGAAGGTAAAGTCTCGTGGGTTGACGCAGCATGGCTCGGATCCTATATAAGGAGTTTTGGTCGTGATAGACTGGCCCGATAATCCTACCCTCCTTTTCGGGTCGGTCGAAATTCCTGAGTAAACCACATGTCTACAATTGGTCGGTAAATTGCGATTTCACGCTAATACACATTAACTGATGGTGTTTAGATAAGAGTTGCCTAACGAAAATACACGTTTGTTTTCACTTTTTCGCTCTTCTGATGGATTTAAACTAATAGAAGATTCAAAATTTCCATAAAATTTTGACCTCTGAATGTGCTTTCCCCGTAAATATCGGTGAAGTTTTAGCTGAGGTCGCTTCTGTCACATCAGCCGAGTTTGAAATGTTTTTAGTATTACTATGCGGTAAAGCGGTTTCCTTTGTTTTGAATTTTATATCCGACAAGAACTTCATTTACACTGATACTTTCAAATAAATACACAGAAATTAGCCTGGAATATCAGTGAACCCGAGTTAAAATTCCTGAGGAAGTAACAAATTTCACAAATTTATGAATCCCAACGGTCTAATTTTGCAGTGCCACCGTATTCTAAATAATTCGTTCTCGTGGGTGTCGTGAGCATATGTGTGAGCTGTTAAGTTTCGTTGTTTTTGCCGTTTCAAAATGAGAGCGACGGATGACCGTCTTCAAGCACTTACATGTTTGTCGTGAAGCGAAATCTCCATGAAATTCGGAAAAAAATGACGCTAATTTCAAGAGTTAACGATTTTTGTCGAAAGTCATGGCGAAAATATGGAAGTTAGTTGGGCAAAAAATGACACTAAGATTTTTGAAAATTTACCTAAAGTTTTTTGCTTCAAAATTCTATCTTTTTTCCACGAGAATTATCGTGAATACTATACTATAAATGCTGAACGGCGGTTCGACCACGACATAGATATTTGGTAGTTATACCATCCAAAAACACGCATTTGTTACAAGTTCAGTATCCGTGTAGAAAGAGCATATTGGAGAGATGGAACTTTATAAACTACAGGTACGTTATAATGCGTCTCGACTGTGCTTTTCCTGAACCCCAGTTCTAATTATGTAGATACTGGGTTAACTAAAATGACTTGTCCGCAAAAGTGATGTACTTTACAAATATAATGTGGCGCGGTGTTATTGGATCGTAAATTTGGCCGCCGAAGAAAGTTTTAATACATGAATGCTGTGTTGACAGTTAAGGCATCTCACCATTCACTTAAAATTAGTTCCGTTGCCAGACCAGGCGTAATTATCATGTTTATTGCCCCCACAACCGAGTGGGTAATATACTGTTGAACTTGCTGACAAAAGCGTGTTAAGTTTATAGTCCCTGTAACCCCTGAGATTCTATCAGGACCATTTCAGGTGATGAGAGGAGTGGGTTTTTCAATAACTTTTTGGACAGCATAACGCAAGGCTAGATTCCTTCAAAATGGCAGTGATTAGTATAGGGGAAAGTATCACCAGCCTTTCGCGAGTTACCTTGCGATCCTGTTGGCGTAAACTAATGAAATGGGCACCTTGGACTGCGAGACTGCTAAGTGCTATGTTAAATTACGGGACAAAACTTATTATTTACATTTTAAGCCAGGAAATGTAGATGTGCGTGTCAATTGACGAGGGTTACAGAACTTACCACGGTTGAAATATACTACATAATATCTACTTCACAATTTGTATTCACTGCGTAGAAAATTCCAAATGGCAATAACCCAACAGTGTGAGAGCCTGCTAAGACATCATACAGTAATCCTACTCCTGCTCAGTCTCTGTTAGAGCGACCTCGTACATGTGCAACTCAGAACTTTTAATTTAGAGAGTACTTCAAAACAATATTAAGCCTACTTGGCTTCAGGTTGGTCATGCGTGAAACCTACAGATTGATTACTGTTTATTTCCTTCGCGTTCCTGGTGATGATTTTGCTTTCATCTCCATGAAGAAGATTAGGCATTTTCTTCGAACTATTACGGTTGCAGATGTTCTACTGGTCGCTACGGAATATGCTGTCCACGGGAATCTGCGAACATTTCTGAGAAACAGTCGTCTGGACTCCGACTACGCCAACGTTGGTTCCGCAACATGTCTCACTGAGAAGCAGTTGCTGCAAATGGCGCTAGATGTCTCCAGAGGAATGAAGCATCTTGCTGCTTCTAAGGTTAGAAAATGAAATGTGCATGGTGCTTGTTGTCCAAATCCAATGTATTGAAGGGAACTATGAGGCTGCTGTCAAATGCACGAATGAGTCGTCATTTTTGAAGATTGTCTCAAAACAGTTTTATTGTTCAGTCTTCGCCCTATGTTTTCACTATTTTAGACTCCAAGTACTGCTTTACGACTGGGGCCTACCATACACCCTGCTTGGTGCATTGTGAAAACACAAAACGTGTGTACTGAATCTCTTTTGCAGATAATTCACCGTGACCTTGCGGCGAGAAATGTTCTGGTCACTGAAGATTTGACAGCCAAGATATCTGACTTTGGACTCAGCAGAAATGAAGACATCTATGTGAAACATACCCAGACAAGAGTTCCAATACGCTGGATGTCCCCTGAGTCGCTCTTTGACCATTCTTATACTACAAAAACCGACGTGTACGCTATTTCTATATTCTTACAATATGATTGTTGAAGTAATGTGTGTTTCCTAAGATAATAGTGGATATGGTGTTTGGTTACGTATACCCAGTAAAAACTATGTTAGGGTTTTGTTCCCTTTACTGTCCACCAGAAGCAATACGTGCTTTCCGACTTAAGCACAACCAAACTCTCCAGGGATATTTCTATCATTAATTATGAGACAAAACGAGCTATTTTGTAGCCAAGTGAAGCCCTTGGTATTCAGAATACATGTAGTAATATCCCCAACACTTCTCCCCCCCACAATCTCCCTGTACTCAGACGAAATCACAACAGTGTTGGTGCTCGAAATGGATTGCTACATATTTGCGGTCCGCAATGCACAAGACCAGCTTACCCACTACTCAAACAACACTAGTGATAGCTTGTGTCTGATAGAAGTCCATTAGTTCTTTTTCTACAATACCAACCTTAACATTTTGATGATGGTTTAATTTTGGATCTCTTGCTCATGTTGATAGGCTGATTGTTTCAAGCTGTATCTTATGCTTGGCTTAAACCACGAACAGAACTCGCATATACACTGTACGTGGACTCTGGTTAACAGTGGTGTGTCATATAACTAACGCCAACTTGTTGTCATGATCGAAACGACACACGACAGCATTCGATTGATGTGATCGACATTTTGGAAGCATCTGCTAACCATGTTAGTCCTTGTGACTTTTGTCGTCCCTGGGTTTTTGTACGTGCACGCAGGGTGGGAGGTTCGAAGGAGCACCCTCATTTGTCGAAGTGGGAAAAGGTCCACCTAACTGAAACAAAAGCTCCGAAAAAGGTAGAAGACGAGACAAAAGTTTAGTTCGTAGCTCTAAACGTACACCCTGAATTTTAGTAAAATTAATAAAAGGTCCACATTCTCAAACTTTGAGCCCCACGCTTTTAGGCTGGGTGTTTGCATGTGTTGTGAAGTGGATTTGATGAACTTGATCTATAATAATTTTGATATTTGGAGAACGTCGTTTCACAGTACGTTAGGCTGATTTCTTGGAATGTGCCACGGATAGAAAATTAGAAATATTTAGTTACTTTCCGGTATTTTGGGAATCCCATTTGTTTAACGTAGATGAAAACACGTTTTTTTAGGAAAAATTCAGTATTTTTTATTATTTTGTTGGGTGCATTTTCAGGTGGTCTTTTGGAATTCTAATGTGGGAGATTGTGACACTTGGTAAGTTTTTCACATTTTCCGTATTTTGAAACATCAAGGTATCTCGTTATTTGTTGTCGAAGATGGGCAACAACTTCAGTCGTCAGGTGAACAAAACTTAGACCCCTCCCGTTAGCGTTATAAATAATCATAACATCCTGTGTTATACAAAACATTTCTTCAAGTCTGTAATCGCCTTCAAAACTGTGTCCAGACAGCAGTATTTTGCTCGTTGCCTGGGTGTCTCCTATTGTTTTTACAAAAACCATGGATTGCCTGGAAGAGAGGTGCACTGGGAAACGCGTTTTATAGCACTAGACTATGTAGCAAAACCTGATAATTTCCCGTAATTCAACTTCCTAAGCATGTGTAAGAGGAACCATGAAACGATCCGTATCGTAACTTGTTGCATCAATCAAATCATGCACGTGCGTCTTTCAGGAGGGACGCCCTACAGTGGAGTACCCAGCAGTCATCTGTTAGCTAAGCTCCAGTCTGGCTACAGGATGCAACAGCCCTGTAACTGCAGTGAGGATGTGTAAGTTAACGTTGAGTATTTCGTACTTACTGAATCTGTTTACAGTAAAGTTGAGATAGTGCAAGTACACTCAAGTGTGCAATGAGAGCATCTCGAGTCACAAAGTAGGCCGTCTCTTCTCTGTACGCGTATTTTTGGCATTTCAGGTATGTTATTACTGTACATGTACATATAGCTTGAGGGCCATTACTGACCTTATCTCTGCCCCATACCAAAATAAAGCACAGCAATATCACAAATCAGACATATAGTAGCTATTCCGACTAAAGAAATGCTCCATAACATGATACATGTATGTGCAGTTGTGTATTCCAAACTTTCCTTGTTGGTGGTTGAATCTGAAATGGGCGAGTAACGAGCAACATTTCCAACATAGAAGAAGGTGAAAAGCCTTCCAAATATTTTCTTCACTTGGAAAATAGGCATTACACAAGTAAGTTTATGCCTTTTTTGTGGAAATCTGACAATACTAAAACCAATAGTGAAGAAGAGATTATTCAGGAAACCAAAACTTTTTATGAAAATCTATACAAATATAGACATACTAACAATACTTCTTTAAAAACTCTTCTTGATAATGTTTGTGTCTCCAAGCTGAATGAGACAGAAAAAGAAAAATTAGAAGGTCTTCTTACATATGAAGAAGTCACACAATGCTTGAAAAAAATGAAAAACAACAAAAGCCCAGGCTCTGATGGTTTTTCAGTGGAATTTTTGAAATTTTTTTGGGCTGACATTGGACATTTCGTTGTTCGCTCACTTAATACAGGTTTTGCTGTTGGCCAGTTATCCTCAACACAGAAAGAGGGAGTGATCACCTGCATCCCTAAGGGAGCAGATAAAAGTAAACATTATTTGAAAAACTGGAGACCCATATCCTTGCTCAATGTGACATATAAATTGGCTTCTTCGGCAGTAGCTGAACGGTTAAAATCCGTTTTGGGAAAAGTAATCAGTAGGGATCAGACAGGTTTCGTTTCTGGAAGAAATATGAACGAAAATATCCGAGTGCTATATGATTTAATGTTTTATGCCCAGGCAGCTAACAAACCTGGATTGCTTTTGCTGATTGATTTTGAGAAAGCATTTGATTCATTGTCGTG
>NMRA01000660.1:0-75477 GCA_002633005.1 Phoronis australis | reverse complement strand
AAAAAAAAAAAAAAAAAAAAAAAACATTTCCAACATAGGATTCCCCAATTCGGCGCCATACTGCTACACTGTACAATACAATAAAATATATATAAGTAGCCTTGGGGAAGCAAGCATCTTCTCGACAAACGGCAAATTATCCACCAAACACACTCACCAATGGCCTTAATCTGTTGAATTTCTTTTCAACTGTATGTACTTCCCAATTCCTGAGCACAGGGTATTTTCCGTGATTGCCACCAATTTTTCAAGAAAAGAACACATGAGTAAAATGGCTACTACTACTACTACTACTGAGTAAATGGTTCGAAAGCAGGTAACTATCCTGCCATGTTTGTATATTGTACGGGAATATACGAAGTTTTTATTCGACAAACAAACATAGTACGGGTGCTGTCTAATTAGGTAGTTTGTACATTGTGGTTTGCATTTTTGTACATTTCAATGGAGCTCCTTGAACAAAGTCCGTAAAGTGACAGAGGCAATGTATAAAAACGTGACCCAATATGAACAAAGGATTTGGTGACAAGTATGTGACCTGTTTTGACAAATTTCCGTGTGCTTGGTGGATATGTTTCCTTTTGACGAAGTTGGCTAGCCCTGTATGTCGTGTTATGGTAGCAGTACAGGGCTAGAGGTGATTTTTGGTGATTATTACATTGCAATTCAAGCATCTGTGATATTTGCTTGTCTGTTTTATTTGATTTTAGTAATAAGCGTTCAGACTACGGTGCTAACTTATCAGTGTACTTCTGTTTCTCTGCATGACGTTTCCTAGTTGGGTTGACCCAAGCTCCGCATGCAGTATTTGAGATCTAATACCGAGCTGTCACGCAGTCTTTTTTTGAAATTGAGTTGTGAAAAAAGACTTCTTGCTGTTTTGAAAGGTGTGCCTCGAGTTCCTGTGCGATGATTAGAGTTATGCGGAATGTGAACCACATCTGCTTCGGAAACATTTTTGGCCGTCATCAATGACCCTAGCAGTGGCGGACAAATTCTGTTTTGTTGACGACTATAATGCATGTGCTTTCTTCAGGTACGATTTGATGACAATGTGCTGGAGAGAGGTACCTCACAAACGACCATCATTTAATGTCCTCGCCCCCATGTTGGAAGACATGTTGACTCAGAGGAAGACGTTTATCTCTGTGAAGTGTGGTGACGATTTTATATACGAAACCATCGACACAGGGAAGGACGACTGCTGAACTTTAGACCACAAAACAATACCACCAATTACCTTGTCGGAACCTTGTGTGGAATGTCGTTTAACTTATGTGTAATTAATCACGATTTACTTTGATCTTACGTTCTGCATCTAAATGTTGAGAACTTAGGCAATAGACATGTCTCTTGGTGAATTATAAACGTTTTATGTTTCATATTTTGCTGCAATATTTTTGATGCATTCTAAGTTCCTTTCTTAAGATGGCGTTAAGCCATGTACGGCCATTTTAGCCAAACCTGAATTTGTAACCTACCATTGAAATCAGGGACGGGTCCAGGATGTTGAGTTGGGCAGCTGTCTAGAGTATTATCCCTTATTGGCTGTCAGACATTCCCACCACTGAACTGCCAAATGAAANTTGGATTATTTGGTTCCAAGGCACACAGACTACAAACACCATGTTCGAGTTCAATAACGCGAATACCTCACTAAAAAGCAAGATCTCGCGAGATTCTGCACGGTAAAGCCGTATATTTTTTATATGAGCACGCGATTTTGGTTGCATATTTCTCGCCTTGAGACAGTTATTGAAGTCGACCCTGTCATAATTTGTCTATAATGTTAGTCAAACTGTACGTTCTAAGGAAATGTCAAATTTGCTCCAATTTTAAGACGTAAATAATTGCGTTATACCTTTTTGCATATTTAAGATTCACAGGCTAATGTAGGATTTAGTATCTTTTTGAATTTAGAGATAAACCTAGATGAACGCCGCCACTCATGTTACTCGCTTCATTTATTTCTTGTTAATTTAGCTTATTCTAAGGGAAGTCTACCGTGTCTGTGAATTATATTACATATGTTCAGATGTGCTAGTCATTTGTAATTGCTAGACGGTGTTCATGTTTTCTGTAACCTACATCGTGTGTGTTATACCAATGACAAATGGTGATTACATCATAATGCCTGTTTTCAATGCTAGTGTCTGTTATGCTTAGTTAATCATCTCGTAAGTGATTCTAGAAGTGTCATTGCTATTTAATATGTAAAATTAAAAGCTTTTAAGACCACTGTAGTATTCTTGATGTACATTTCGTTTAGTTGTCTTTAAGAACGTGGTGAAGACAACGAAATCTCAAGTGTCGCTTATATCTCAAGTTACATACATGTAGAGATTATTACGTTGCGAGGTCGTTATGCCCGAGTGGATTTTGGAGAATTATTGCCCGAGAGGCATTACCCCCGAGGCCGATAATTCTACAAAATTCACGATGGCTCTCGATAAGGAGGATAACGACAGGGAACACGTACAGTAATAATCTATTTATACCAAATACTGAACGCTAAACATTGCAACGAATCCATCTACGTTTCTCGACTCGCCTTGGCTTTTGTAACTATTTTTGTCAGAGACCATGGGTCGGAGGTTGTGACCTTGATACTGTGGTATAAAATGCGTTTTATGAAAAATTAGAATATCACCATACAGGTCTCTCACGTGGAACGGGTTTGATATTTTAGTCAGAGAGTTAATCAGTAGTTTGTCGGTACCTGAAAACAGACACTGTACAACTACGTTTACTTAACCACTTCGTATGATTGTCAACCTTCGTTAGGTCAACTCACTTGTTACAATATTTTGCTCTAACTATGTCATTTAAAGTCATCAATACATTTTCTGAATCTAAAATAAATGGAAATAAGAGCCCAATCATCATTTGAGTTCACGTTACTGCATTTTTTGTGAAAACGTGCTATATTTGTTTGATCATTAATGGTTGAGAACTAACTCTGTCACTCTAGTCACGTGCTCGAGATAGTCTCATATTTATTTTGACGTACACCTCCCTATTTGCTTATCACAGTCATGAAGATTAGATATTGTGTTCCTGCTAAGATGCCTGCAGTTGTCTTAACGTTCGTCTACTCTGAAATTTGGCAAGTGTTTTGCTATGAATGCGACAACAGGCTTTTTCGATGGATACGACGACCGTCTTTGACCCATAGCTTCAATTTTATTTTATGCTTTCCTGCGATTCTTCGGAGTTCCTTAACAGAATTTCTGTTTTCGGACATATAAGACGTTTTCTGCACCACCAAGCGGCCATTATTTTTGTGTCAATTTTGGCTTCAACCTCTTCAAACTTCACACTTTATAAACCACGAGTAGGAAAATCAGCAGTTGTTTTCCTGCTGACAACAGTAGGAAAATCAGCAGTTGTTTTCCTGCTGACAACAGGACGCTTTATGTTGATTCTCCGACGGGTCCAACTAGTATGACGCCCTCTAGTGTCTGTAGTGTTTCATGCATCCACAACCGGATTTATTAAAACACTTCGAGTGAACGTGGCAACTGATGACAACTTCTCTCTTTAGGATCCCACTATCGCTGTGTCGCGTAATAGCAAATCAAGGTTTTTCTCGGTATTTCTGAAGTTCCTGGACACTTTGCATGACGTTTGGCAAATAGCTTTACATCCGGGTATTCTACACGACCCATGTTTACGGAAGTAACAAACATACCTAGAAGCATGTGATTTGTGGTGCAGTCGCGAGCGCATTACAACCCTGGAAACAACATGGCTTTCCATTCCATTTTCGACAGTTTACTGGTTGGGAGAATTACATGACCAAAAATAGACTTCTATTAGAGTGCTTTGAGTACATTATTGATCTTCTAGACGTTCGGAAGATATTTGGGTTCGCACGTTGACTGGACGAAGGGTAGATACACCTGTTTCACTGCTCCGCAGAAGTCTTATTGAAAAAAAAAACATAGGATGTTTGACACTGAATATGTCATCTACACCTACAGTAGAACACAGAACATGTCCACGACACAACTAGAATAAAATACAGAACATGACATCGACATACCTACAGTAAAACGCAGAGCATGTCATCCACATTCCGACAGTAAAATACAGAGTACATGTATGTCATTGACATACTCACGGTAAAACACAGAATATGTCATTGACATACGGTAAAACATAAGGTCTTCATGTGAAAACTGTTGAAACTGTTGA
This sequence comes from Phoronis australis, assembly GCA_002633005.1. NCBI lineage: Eukaryota > Metazoa > Phoronida > Phoronidae > Phoronis > Phoronis australis. The sequence continues at coordinate 71,280 of NMRA01000660.1, read as the reverse complement.
ATATATAATCGTTCATGGTGACCTAAAAACAAGTTAGACAATAATGAGGTTAGAGGACAACCCATCGTGGAATCATCCGTTTGATAGTTAAAGCGACCATTTAAACGAATATCAAATTCTCTTCTAGAAACTTTCAGCACATTTGGAGATCTTAAGCATCAAATTTAAAATCAGAATTTTAATTTGTGATATATTTTACAGCCAAATCAACACTTTCATTAAGGGGTAATTCAATGAATGAATTTTTAATGTCTGAAGATGTCAGGTGGTTATCTTGTCTCACGTCTTCATGACCTTTTACTTGTTACCTTGATCCTTACATCTTGCTGGTTCTTGTACCTTTGAGAATGAAGACTGTGTGTGAAAACATGTCAAGAAATTAAAGTCGGGTACTGTTCGGCTATTTATTAAATTTTGTCTCTGCTTCTTGTGAAAAGGTCGTTTGGAACTTTGAAAGGTGTTTTTAAATATTTCTCAAAATTGTTGAGGGATGATGACGATACAGATTATTTTGTTTTGGAAAACTGGATAGGAAGGCCGTTTTTAGTTTTTATTATTAGGCCGAAGTCGGGTTTGATATAGTTTTAATGCTCCTGTCTACTCTATACTAAAAATGACCAGTTTCAGGGACAATTGCATTGGTAGTGGAGACTTTTGTATTCTTGCCATCCTGTTTGAGAAGATAAAAGTTGAACAGGACGTCGACGTATTCCAGACTGCGCAGAACATTAGAGTTACCAGATTCCAGTTTATTACCAACGCGGTAAGTTTCAGCGGGTAACGATTGTGGTCATTGATTGTTGCTCAACAACTACTGCAAATTTTAGGCTGCAATCATTGTCGGGTCTTTGGTCCGTGTGTTTCATTGACGTCAACATCTATTGGCTTTCTACTGGCCTCAGTGCGGCACAGCACGTTTTTGACAAGTCGTCTTAGTGAGGGTCTTGTGTTGCTTAGTCTTGGCGTGTGGCAATAGGAAGAACTTTACGTTTTGCATGCAAGCTGGTTCTTAGTAGAATTAGGATATCGTATTTTGACTGAAAACTTGGGCCGGAGCGTCGCCTTACAGGCGAAAAGTTATCGGACTATATGTACTTGGTATTGTTTTCCTTCATTTTCACTATGCCGACACTACCTTTTCATCCTGCGTATTTTGTCTTTTTCGGACCAGTACAACTCGTTGTGCATCCATGGCGGTTCATCCAGTCGTTTGACACGATAACAACTTTTCTAGTGGTTGCTGATTAGAACATTATTGCTTTCTAGTTTTTATGTGTAATGCTATGAATCTTGATCCATGTTTGATTCACCATTGTCGTTTAACTTTTGCTCTTACTTCACATGCAGTATAAAGTTGCTTCTTGGTCGGCGATGATTCGGTGACCTGTCATCTATCTGACCGCGACCAGAAATATACAACAGTCTGGGAAGTCATCAACTACAATGTAGGAGGCCACTGCCGTCAGCAGTTGGGCCGGAAATTTAGGCAGAATATGCCCTTAAGTAACTGGTGATAGTTGATTTAATAAAACGTAAATGGTTTACAAGAATTTCAAAGCATCGTAAGAACTACCTTATAAGGACTGTGTACTCGATAGGCATCTTGGCTGTTTTATGGAAGCATACATGGCAGGTTTACTTGGTTGCAGGCAGGGGTGATTTTTAACGCCCTACTCCTGTTTCATTCACCACAGCCCACCCAAAGTCGCTACTTATTTCAGATCTCATCAGGCAGTGATGATGGGGGTCCAGTTCCCGGTTGCATGAAACGGTCCCAAAAAGTGACTCCACTATGTTCCCTAATTGCACAACATATTTGTGAGTTTTCTACATTGAATACTCAATATCATAGAAAATAAATAAGAACTTTTTCATGCAACACACCAAATTAAAGGACTACGTGCCAAAATATTTTGACTGAATTAAGGGCTCAGTTTTTAGTTATAATATTAGAAAATGCCACAAGTCAAAAGTTAAGCTCGTAACGAAGATAAATTTGTAGAACAATGTGGCTATAAGTAAATAACGAAACAAATGTACAAAAAAGATTTGGGCAATTCAGTTGAACACAGGCAGATCCAGTCAGAGGGCAAAGGTGTCCGGACCCCATTTTTCCTTGATTTTAGTGATATCAAATCTAGAATTTTCAAATTTTTGACTTGGACCACCCTTATAAAACAATCTTTAATCCAGCCCCCTTTCAAAAATCCTGAAAGTGCCTCTGCTGAGTTGTTGTTTGGGGCTGTTTCATGTAACTGGGCACAGACCCCCCCCCCCGCCTGAATATGATATGCCGTATGAAATTTCGAAACAAAGATCTGGACATTGGCGTGGGAAACATTTGATGGTTCTGAGAGAAGAGACTTTAATTTCATTGTTTTAAAAATTAATTGTTTATTTACTTGTAATAATACTTGGAATATTGGGGGCATCAAGCTATCTCCCATCACAACCTTTTGATTGAAGGGCGCCCGCTCTCTGTTTTTGCTCCTCTTCTTCAGTAGATCTGTCTTATGTTTATTACTTCCCTAACCCCTTGGACAAAATCTGTACATGCCTACATTCCAATCACCTACTTTCACCTGATAAATGAGCAAACTTCTTGCTTATGATGTACTTCACGTAATTTATATTACCTTTACTGCCGAATTTTTTTCTTGTTTTGCTCGGCTTTTTGCCGAGGAGTATTTCTAAAATACACTGCTCTTGCTTTTTGTTCTCAATATTTTAAACAAATACACTTCACGATTTTAAATTTGACAAACTAAAATCCACAATGGTAGTCGGCGCCTCGCATAGACCGTCGACGCACACGCACATACACATGACACAATAATGGCGGCAGGAAATGAAATTACTCTTGTTAATGTCTTTGATTGCACTCGCAAATCTTGGCTCTTCCGTAGCAGTGGGGGACTTAAAGGGTGTCATGGAGACCATGGCTTCATAAAATTCTCCCAGATTCCATTTGGCAGTACTGGGTGTGAATGTCTGACGGGCAAAATCCTGGCTAATGTTCTGCCCTGGCTCCCTTAACTCAAAATTTTGGATCTTTCCCTGCGCATGCAGGGTCATCCATCGACTTACCGTCGTTTTGTAAAACGTCGGTGTGAACCCACAAGATTGACGGTGTTGAAATACGTTTTCAAGGATGTTGTTGGAAAAATTTTGAACCATATTAAAAAGAATACATTCCCAAATGGAAACGCACTCACTGATATCAAATTTTTAGTTGAACTAGTCAGGTTACAGAGTTTGGTGTGTGTGTCCTTGCGTGTTTTTGTATGATTTTAATTTATATCTTTTCTCACTACCCATCTACCTTCGTCCCACATGTAGATGTGGAAACAATTTGACTTGGGCTGTAACAAAATCACGGTACTAACAAGTCGGTTCGGTTGTAGGTAAAAATTGTTTAGATTTTTTTACAAACTTGGAGGTCGACCGTTCTCGGTGACTACATTTTATAATATTCACAAAAACACTAAAAAACATTAAGAACACACCACTCGCCTTCCAACATAACGAAGCAGGCTTTATGTTTTTACCTCCTATTAAACAAACTTGACTATTTTTAACTCCTCTAACGAGTCTATTTTGACCAATGGGAAGTTTTGTTCTAAAAGCAGGCTACTCACGCCATAGGTCCAAACAGACAACAATAACAGATAGATGAGACTAGCTCGTAGCATTGAATTTTGGGTTTTGGATCGGCTATCTTGCCCAACCCACGTACGTGGTTAAATAAATTGAACGCTCGTGAAACGTTAACTTCTTAAATAAAGCTCATACTGTTACTCCATAAATAGCAATAAGGTCTCAGGGACGGATTTGGAGTTGGGGGGGCAGAGCCCAGACAGAACCAAAATTTTGGCAGATTCGCGCGCCCAGCCTAAAATGTAGAAATGCAGGGGTTTCCAACTTTGGGCTGGTGACCTTACTAAAAAAAGGTAAACGCGTTTGTTCAAGGCCTTTGCATTGTGCATTCGCCCCTACCCCCTGAACCCTCCTGGACGCTCGCATATGCTAGTCAGCAATTCGCACCCCGAACTGACAAATGGTATCCGAGAGAATTCCAGGGGGCCATGGCCCCTTTGGCAACCCTAAATCCGCCACTGGGTCTACTCAAAAACCAATTTTGCACTTCAACAGCAATTTACTTGACGTTTCATTTCAAGCTCAAATGCACGCCGGTGCCTCTAAAAATTTCTAGACTCTACTGATGGAAGTCCTTGAACATGTTTCAATCCATTCGTTGTCCTAGACAGCGAAATAGACGTAAGATTTGTCCGTCACAATATACTAACCGGAAGCTGAGCATGCTATGTTTCGAGGGTGGCGCCTCCTCTAGGGTATTTCGTAAGAAAATGTCGGAGTTGCTTGTAATCTATTATCTTACTTGATAGACGGTAGCTTATTTTAAGCACTATTTGAATGGTGAAGTCTCGGGCCTCGGCTTCAGCGAATGTTTGTCAGACATCGTTAAGAATTGGCTATTGTAATTTTAATCAAAACAACAAAAACTCAACGGGGCTTATTGTGTTATAGTCAAAATTTGTAACTTCAAAAAGTCCACTCCATTGATCACTCCTCTAAAAGTGCGTAAAAACGGTAATGGCGCTCTAATAACTTGATTGACATGTCAGGACTATATATGCCTCGCTTGGTGCAGTCAGTATTCTAACTGCGTTGAAGTTTAACATTCAGTTCCTTGTTTCTGTGCCCGTTACTCATATTCTGTACAGTTTTGATTGTAGTCCAAATTATCGCTGTAGCTGAAAACGTACGAAAAAACCGTTACGTAGCCTGTTGTTTTATCCGAAATTGATATATCCTTCCGGGACAAGCTTCAAATAAAACTTCAGAGCTTTCACTTCGGAAATGTCGTGTAGATGAGCGGTGCAACCCTAAGAAAGAAACTTTGAAACTGAAACGATTTTGTTTCGTCTTTTTGGGTGACACAAACATTGCCTGTGAAACCCCGCGGTCATGATCATGTGACCACATTTGTTTTATCAATTTTAAAACGCATAAAGTACTACCGGAACATTGTCAGGGAAGTTGACCAACACAACGGTGGCAAGTACAACCTGGAGTACAAGTTGGATTTTAAGATAACGACGAAGACATATTAAACGCCAAACACGGAAGTTCAATGCTTGACAGGAATGGTCTAATACAGACAGTACTAATGACGAGGCAAGGCGTGACGTGTTTGTTTGTTATTTGTAAGTGCTATTTTTCTCACCTTTCTTTACACATAGTTTAATATTTTCAAAACAGATATTCACAAGCGAAACAAATAATTTTAAGTTAATTTAGAGGTACGTGTTTTCCTCCGGACATTGAGAAGATCATGTCGACGCTGGTCTTCCTTAAATGTTCCTATTCAAATATGTGAAAACGTTAAGCTTTGAATAACTTGGTTAGGCTCAAATTTTATGAAAAGTCGACATTTGTTCATGCAATGCTGCGTACAGGTGTGTTCCATGTCAATTTTCTTTCTGTTTGATTCTCCTAAGCATTCTGTGAATTGTATGGCATTGTTTAAGAAAAACAATAATGTCGATTTGTAAAATTCGATTTTGATAATTTGGTAAATACGCCGATCGTTACTTCATTTTCAAATATCTTTAATTTTAAATATGTCTGCTTTTGTAGTAATGTGAAAACTTTTTAGTCGTTATGTGTTTGATAACTACCGTGTATGTGCGTGTTAAATTTGTATTTGCATGCTCCTGACTACGCTGTATGTATAGTAGGAACTAAACGACAATGCTATTTGAACACCATCTAAGCCAAACAAACAGCAGTTGTATTCATTGACAACTTGTAAAGGTGGAAACAAAAAATTCATTCTGCAAATAGCTGACCTTTGCACTAGTGACGTACCTTGAAGGCTCAAAAAACACGTCCGAATCAAGCAATGTGATTCCCAACAACATATTACGATAGTTCTTTAACACCAATCAGTGATTTACGGTGGATCATTTTCGACACCAAACGCGTTCTTAAAACCTTTGGCAATTTTCAACATTCATCATATTCACATCGTCGCTATACATGTATGTTGTGTTTCTAACTACTTGTTTTAAACTCGAATGGCGAAGGGAATGCTAAGACACAGGAAAACCTACTTTAAGTTCAAATTGTGTTTTACTAGTTTTTTTTTTTTTTTTTGAAACATTTCCAATAAAAACTTAGCGAAATATTTTCTGCGACTCATCAAAAGATTTACTTGTTTTTAAAGCTTTACTGAACTGTTGTGTTATCAGTTGGTCAGCTGATCACTTCTCAAGTTATTCCAGAGCTGTCAAGGCATGGCCGATAGTGATAGAAAACAGTTTAGCTGACTGGAACGTGGGTGAAAGTGCATGTAAAAATGATTTTCAACAAGACACCGGCATTGGTAACTTGATGGGTATCGTAGATGTTGAAGGTTGGTACGGGAAGCTATAGGTCAGAGAAGGTTATTATTATAAAGATGAATACATCCACACTCGTCGCTGAAGCGTCTGCGTTAAATGAGTTGAGTGGAGCATTAGTTCAAAAGGCGACAAGAGGAGTACTTTTTCCCCCAAGGGACAATATTGGTTTTACCACCGAAAAACCTATTTTTGGAATTATTGTTCGAAGATTTAGACTTCTCCAGTAATTGGCATTGTCCTGACCTACTTGTATAGTAGTCCGACTTTCAAGAATAATACACGTACAAGGAAATGACTGTTGCCACCATTTTTCAAGATTTAAAAATACATGCCACACATCTTCGGATCTTCAACATCGGTAAGCTGTAAGCAAAGTTATTGCAATAACAAGTAGTACCCTGCAACTTCGTCCCACTAGTGAGTAAATATTCATTAAACTAAGTCTGAATAAGTTGCCAATTCTATAAAAGAACGGATATCCTAATTGTTCAACAATACACCCACAATACATGTGGTCATTGCCGCCTAGGTTAAAATATCAAAACGTCATTTTAGTTAGCACTCGGTCAGTATCGATATCGGTACCGTGCCGACTTGCAAAACTTTGAATTATACAAGTCAACCAACGCACGACCCACGAAACTCTGTGCTCACTTTCTTAATTGAGTGTCAAGACAGTAAATTAATCTGTGTGTGTCTTATCAATTTTTTGGTTTCGTTGTTGATTTTATCCATTTGAATACAACGAGCGCGTCAAAGAACGTAGATTTTTGGGAAACATTCAATCTCGAGTTGAAAAAGAGTCTTACATGAGATTGCGGGTTTATAACCTGGCAGTTGGTCATGGATAAACGCTGTGTCTTTTCTGGATGCTCAAAATACTACTAAAATAATGATTTCTACAAATCATTTACCTACGGTGCTTCATTAGATTACCACCTTCTCACTATCATTTGTGCACACGTATGTGGTGTTTATCACTATTCACGAAAAGGTGAATGCAAGCGATGTCTGGCAGAACCGCTGTGAACTATTATGTAGCAGACTAAATCGACCTGCGTCTAGGATATTAAAACACGGAAGAGTGTTTTGTGGGACATTTTCTAAACGGGCCGACTTGGTTACACTTCCGGAATAGTTGATTTTATTAGTTTCAGTTTACGGAAATCGACTAAAGAGGTTCAAAATACCTTGTATAGATTAGTGGGAAAATACGCGGTTCCATGAAAGGATTATCAATGTCAAATCCAACGCAGCCTGTCATTGGCTTGTTGTAAATACCATAACATTACAGAGCGCAATTTTTATTGGTGTAACACTAGGCACAAAACGGAAATGTTTTAAAGATAAAATAAACATCTAATTCGCGTTTTTCGTCCATGTAATGAAATAACTGGTTGCGAGATGGGCAACGAAAAACTTTTGAACGTTGATTTTTTTAACTTTCACCAATGTAACTGCCCTTGCTAGAGCCCGATTTGAACCCATTTTGGGCTTTAGCCAGCCCATTCGACGATACGTGTATATCCTGAAACAGTAAAAGATATTGTTTGGCCAGGGTAACACTTCTCGTCCTGTGCAAGGTTCAAGGTCAACGACAATTGCTTACCTAGAACGATTAGCACCGGAAGTTTTTTGAGTCATGGAGTTGACAGCGCCATTGTCACCACGAGGCTGGTTTCCTCTTGGCTATAACCGATAACCTCAACATTGTGAGCACAAAGTACAAGAAAGTCGTCATGTCTTTATTTGCAAAGCACCTTAACTATATAATGAAGTCGAATATCATTGGTTCGCAACATCCTTCCAGTACTGAAGATTTACCGCCTCTGTTTAATACTTGAATGTAAATAGAAACTTCACTCGGACCATGTCTCACCTCAGAATCGCAAATTTTCTCATGGCCTGCAGATAAGCATGAAAACTTCGACGTCTAAATAGTCTCATCGTATTATCCAGCGCAACCCTCAATCGCGCAAATATGTGAAGTGTACATTTCATAGGCGGATTTCCAACGATAGGGTTTCCAAACGGAAGATCCGTCCTCATCCCCGGGCCCGGAACTTTATCCAATTCCCCGAGGAAACGTGTTGGCCCCCCTCTTTACGGTATCTTATATCCACCACTGCATTTAGAATAACAAGTTTTGCGAAAGTACAATAGGATACTTAGGCCTACCCCAATTGGATGTAGAACACGGCATAACCGGTTTGTTTGCGTTCAACACATTTTAGGAACACTTGATAGTGGTTATTGCCATGGTGACATGATCGCCTACTTCCTCTGTCGAAGTTAATTTTGTAAATTAATAAGAAGTGTGTATTGGAAAATCGAACTTGAAAAACCTTGTCTTGTTTCGATTAGAAATTATTCAAAACTCTTCTAAAATAAGTTATTTTGCTACTCGTGGATGACCATGTTCGCGAGGCCCGCGGACACAGTTATCACTTGTTGCAAACTCAGGATAAGTGTCACATATAGAAAATGCCAAAAGTTATGTCCTAGGCACGAAAAATCCTACCAACTTTCAGTTTGAAAATAGGTCAGCAATGTAGTTTCATGTTCTCATTATTATGGCATCATTCAAAACTTCGCCTGAATATAATGCATGGCCTGTTTGTACATTTCAGTTTCACTTTTATCTCAACTCTTTCCCAGCGACGCAACAGGAAAATGCAGTGACAAATTCTACGAAGTTGAGGTTCAGAACCAGACCCATCCGTGAGTATAATCAGCATACAGAATACACGCACAATAAATCAAGCAACATCGAATAGCATTTGTTGAAAATCGACATTATTTATTCATGAAAGGCTAGGTTATTAGTTGGCCAGTTTGAGTACTAATGCATACGCGCTTGAAAACAGTCCACGAGTTGTTGCACCGGTTGACTCCCTCAAATTCAGGAAAAAACAAGTAAAGAGGTGACTAGTGCTGCTTCTTGTTCACGTTTCGCTAATTTTAAAGGGAATGATTATTGCGAAAACGGGTTTTTCGCATCAAACTTAAAAGAAATGATTATTGTAAATATGGGACTGAAAACGCAAGGTAAACCCGGAATTCTTCAACAAAGCATTCCTTCGTAAGCTAGATAAACAACACATAAACAAACTAGAATGTGTGACAACAGTCAAACGGTTAATGCGCTGGCGAATCTAGAATTTTGTAAGGAGTTGGTTATCTGCAATTTTCGAGGTAAATTAGGGGTAAGCCAAAGAAATGAACTTCTTTTGTGTTCTTTTGATCGTGTCCAATAGAGCGGGAAATGGGGTCCCTGACTATGCAATAACGCGAAGGCATTAATTGCTTTCCAAGAGCAAATGTACTTTGAAGAAAGTTAAGAGTGATTCCATATAAAAACCAACAGGTAGAGTCTATACCCAAAATCACCGATTTTTTTGAAACTTAGAACATGAGTTTGGTTTGTTGAGATGTAGAAAAAGCTCACTTTTTAAGAATTTTCAATCATCATTTTTCTTTTTATGACCTGTACCTCCATTTTGCAACAAAATTGGGCGTTGAAGTAGGCATGTTTGAATGCATTTTACTAGCAGGTGTCGTAAGGTCAAAACAAATTAATAATACGAATTGAAAGGACAGTGGCTAAATAATTTAATGGTATAACTTTCAAAATCCATTTTTAAATTTGTACGTTTTGAATTTGTGAGGCAAAAACGGCTATTTTTCAGTTTTTCACTGAAGCCATTTTCGGCCAAATTTGGCACTCTGTAGCAGCCATAAAGCACCTTTCCTGAAATTGAATTTATAATAATTTGTTTAGTCATTCCTAACCTGTTCATAATCTAAAATAAAAAATCTTGCCTCTAATGTAGTTTTTGCGTACGAAGCATTACACGAACTGCACTTCGTCCTTTTGCACGTTCTCAGTTGCCTCTGCTGCCAATAGGGGGCTCTTGGAACATACAATTAGCTTGCAAAACACGACATAAAAACCTTGTATTTTGGAGAAAAGGCAGTCAGCATTATTAATTACCATTCTCTGAAAACGGCATTGATGATTATTGCTTATTACAAAAAATATGTAACGTAAATCAACTGGCATGATGATAGATGGCGCTGCATTTGTTTACGTAGAGACTGGAGACGCATCTAGAATAAGCCAGAGCAGTAACACGAGGACCTTGCTATAATTCAAGACTTCGCGAAATATTGCCCTGCATTTTAAATAAGAACACGTCGTTTTGGATAAATTTTAGAGAGGTTCTAGTGTTACTGAACTCACCCCTGCCTTGTTGTCTATCTGCCTTGTTCGTGCCACAGGCAAAGGAAGGCGCCCAAGGTAGATATGCCTCCCTAGTGTTCAGTGCAAAAATCCTTCAACTTGTCGATAGTCATTGTAACTTTGGGTTCATATTGCAATGTCCCTGCCGGTTGCTACAAATTTTAGTCGCCACCAGTCGCCAGAAATCTGGTGTTTCCCCTACACACCGGGCAACTTAACGCTGAATATTTCTGCCAGTGTGATCAGCAGTGGTATAAAAAGGTACACATTCACAGTCAATAGAAAATAATTCACGAGAGACAATTTTATTAATGACTCATTCATGACAGACATGAAGTAAACAGAAGTAACGGTCTCGACTTCATATATCACACATCTTTGACTGGTATGCTACAAAACTAGGCTAAACGTTGAGCTCATTTACCACTTCATTCAGTAAATCTGACGATATAACAGCATCTTCAGCAGAAATTGCTTCGTCATAAACATTGCTGCAGAAAACCTCCAAAAAACCCACCAATCTGCGATTCACTTAATATCACAGGTAAACACTTTACCAATAGGTTCTCGTAATGTTTTCTCCATTTTGGCACTTCCGAGGGTGAACGTTTTTACCTGACTTATCTCCTTCATCGAATATGTTCGTCAGAAAGTTCTTAACCTTTGCTGAAAAATTTGTTGACCTTTAACCTTTTTTTAATGCCTAACCTATTGCTTCAGCATTTGTCTCATCCAAATAGTACTCTGAGCAGGCTGTCTCAAATGACGCTCCGGTTCTTGCATCTGAAAGCATTTCTGACCCCTGTCGTGCGATGTGGTCATACGTGTAGCAAAAAATTTCGAGTAACCTTGCTGGGTACAAGGGAACTTTTGTTGAAGCTTTTCACTAGATCTGATACAATGCCAACCTTAACTCTTGGTGTTGAAAATCCGCCATTTCTCAGAGAGATGTTAGTATTTTAGAGAAATAGGTTTCCCTTTTTCTCAGTATTTGTAAGAACTTACCGTCACCTACATGGAATGATTTCCACACGCGAATTCCTTGGGTGGAATAGTGGGAATTTGGGAATGTGCTTATACCAGGAACTGAGTATTTTGGAAAAGACTTTGTTGCATTGACTGAACATGCATACACATAACATCCCTTCACACGGCCACTGGAAAGTAATGCTTCTTTCAAATCCAGAAAGTTTATGATATTGTTACCTTCGGCTACAAAGTACTTTGCATGTTGTTTGAGTGGAGCGATCTTGCGATCACAGAGATCCTTTCCATTCTGACTTTCACTAAAGTCATATCTCGAAACAGAAATGCCGGTAGAATTTGACAAGGCTGCTACGTTCAGGAGGAGAGGAGCAGAGTGGTAACATCCAGCATTACCTGACTCTTCCATGACTGGTCCTGTTCAGTCAGAAATTCACCGACTCTGGGTAGTACGAGTCCATACTCAGGCACAGGCCTTGCTTTGTGAGGTAGTTTCCTGTATCTCAAATGTTCAGTGGTGTCTTTGACATAACTCACTAAAGCACAAAGCTTTTGTGATCGGATTTTTTGCAGAATAAACTCTAAAGGAACATGAAGGCCCATCGACATCGTCCGCAATTTTGTCTTTTTAAAATGCACTTGCTTCTTTCAAAACCAGACATTACAAATATCAATTCTTACTCGTTTAATCTTAAAGGCATTTATTTCCATTTAAAATTTCCACAGAGGTTTTAAATTAACTTGATAATGTAAAAGGAATGAAAGAATATAAGAGGGTTACACGTACATTTTTTATATATCCTCAAGCTTAACCTCAACTGACTCCCACAGTGGGCAAATGTCATCGGGTTCATGTTTGATACTAGCCGCGTAATAAACCCAGAAAACATCTCGTTTTCATTTGAAAGAGTTTAGACTTGGTTTCTATAACTATTTAAAGCAGACTTATTGCCTAAAAGTTTGTTCAAATGGTCTGTAAACTCTGCTCGTCATATCCAAACTATGAAAATAGACAGTTTTGCAAGACAATCTTCACTAAGGTGCAAAGTTGAGGCAAGATTTTTTATTGGCCAGTCATCAAGACTAACTCTTTAACTATATGTTCAAAACGTCACATAAGGCTACAAGGTGTTTTATGGCAGTAAGAAGGTCACAAAAATGGTCACTAAAATTGGCCCCAAAAAGTGGTCTGTGGATTAGCTCCCCTGTCTAGCACAAAACTGTCAGATTTTAATAAATGGCACAGAATTATGTACAGTATACGTTGGTTATTTCAGCCACCAAAATATAGCTTTTGATCTATTTTGTATGTTACTCATTTTTGTTGCTGAAAAAATGCGATTTTTGAGACGGCTAATATGCCCAATTGTGCCAATTTGTGTGATCATGCTCCTGCGGCGAAATTAGGGGTCATTGAGTGCACAAAATTTGGCATTTGGGTTTATGTTAGGATACCTACCCATGTACAAAAAATGAAGTTGTTTTAAATTTTGACGTAAAAAACTGATTTTTGAAAATCTACTGGTTTTTATATGGACTGTCTTTTAATGTTTTAAACAACAGAATATGGATTGTAGCGGCTTTAGTAATTTGGCTCCTAAAATGTGACTTCTCAAGTCAGTAAAATTGCTGATGACATCCCTATTTCTGCCAGAGTTAGCTCTGGAAATGGCATCATTCGAACATCGAGTAAGCCTGTTTCAGTGGCGAAATGGTGGACACCCCACCCACGTACGTTTCATTTTTTTGGAAGTTTTCAAATCTTTCTACCATTAACGTTGGTGTTGACAGTTGTTTATGTATTCTATCTTGTTTGAATAGCGTAGTGATATTAGTCACTGTGTAGTAATTTTTGTCACTAAGTGATTTTAAGTAAACTATTTGGGTTGAGTTGACGCAATTAGAGTGATTAATCAGACTTCTCTACTTCGCCAAACTTCCAGTCAATCGTACTAATTCCTCCCACAGTTAAGTAGTTTGTCAAAGGATGTTAAAATTTACTGTATAAATGTCAAAACTCCTATATAGGTATTTTTTGTGTGTTGTGAACTTGGTTTTTGTGTTTTGAAGTGATCGATTTTTCCCCAACAATCGTTGACTGCTAGTCAAGCTTGCCGATTTCGTATAATTGGTTAGAAGTTTCAAACTTTAACCAACTGTTTGAGGATTGACTTTAAAGGAATGTTGTTTCATTTTCTTGCCGAATGGCGTAGTTAGTTTTTGCTGATAGGTTCTGGGCTTAATATCCTTTAAAGATAACTGTGACTGGCTACTCTCTTTCGCTTGTCAAATTAACTCACAACTTGATTGGGTTAATCGCAAGTTACCTATCAAATTAATGACTTTGGGTGAAGATTTATCTCTCATGATCTTGCTGTGATCTTAACACAAAGTCACAGGGGCGATAAAAGACTCGGAACATTCTGCTGTATGCACGAAGACGCACAACTCAGCATCAAAATTACGTTTTGTCTTCGTTTTCCCCGTCATCTTCCTGTCAAATGTACATTTCATTGGCTCAATATTATGGCTACTCGGGGAATGAAAGGACTGGGGGTTACATACAGAGCTGCTCTGTGCCTGGTGGGAGATTAGATTTGAGTGACATCCCCGTAACCTTTAACTTCGGTTAAATATTCGACAAATTTCTACGCGGTTGTGCGGTTTTATGGTGATTCTACTATATCTTTTTTCTCACTAGAAGGTATATTTTTGGTAATTGAAGCTCCCTTATAATGAAGATAGGGTTTTTTCAAGATGTATGTGAAATATTTTAAAAATGGCCAATTTTGTGAATAAGGTTTGAAATATCCTTAACTGACATTTTGTTACGCCTAAGGAAACAAAGTACTAAAGCTAGGAGGAAACTTTCGTTAACATTTGTTTGATCTTGCGAGAGATTATCACAATGCCGAAAAATAAATTCTGTTTAATAAACAAGGGGTCACTTTGAAAAATTTGTCAAAGAATGTGAACACTTAAATAGTAAAATGTTTATTTCCACGCTACAAATATACAGTACAGCCACTGAATTATTAGACTCTCTCCGGTTTCTCTCCGGTCTAGCCACCCGTGACCGTAACCGGAGACAGACCGGAGGGTGAGGAGTAAATCAACCGTGACAGCTGGCGTAAGCCTAAGGGCGACTGTACCCGGAGCTGACCGTGAGTTAGGCGTGAACGATGGGCGAGCCAGCGGTGAACCAGGCATGAGTTTACCTGCATCGCAGATGAAAAAGTAATTTATTAAAACTATATCAGTAACTAGCAGTGATGTGTGTATTCTCATAGACTTTTGCTCATGCGAGGTTTAATTTTTTTGAAATCGTAACGTTCAGTAAAAGACCAAAATTTCCTTCTCAAATCTTAAGTCACTTCAGTAAACAGACCTGTGGACTCTACTTTTCACTTATATATAATTATTTGTTTTATATAAACTAATAAAGAATCTTAACACGCGTGTACATGGCGGAAATATTCAATTGCCTTCACGATATGAAGGAGCATAGCTTGTCAATTCTGAGCACATTGATCCCAAGTTCCGGCATCATGCGGAGAAAACTGATCGCGCCCATGCATTTGACGAGTCGAACAGATGACCCCGGGGATACTGTGACCTCAGTCGAAACGCATGTACTACGGGGAGGGGGCTACAAATAATTGAACTGCACTACGGATTAAGGACTTTTTAGTCAAAACAGTTGCTTGCAGTAAGGGATGGGTATGTCAGAAGGGCGTCCTATTGAAATTTTCTGTACGCCAGTGCAGTGCAAAAAGTTACGGAGTGACACAATACTTCGCAAGATGCGTAGGCTATTTTTAGGGCGAATTAACTATTTCCAGCTGTGACAAGTTTCAAGGAGTCCACAGCCATGTAAAGACGACTCTGGACACAGGGTCGCGTATATTCGTATTTACTAACCGTGGTTCCTGTACATGTATGTCGTTGATCGGACTGGCTCTTATGACTTAAAAGTCGTAAATTGAACATGTACATGTAACCGTAACACAAAATGAGCTGAAGGAAGACGTTTGTATGAACAACACGTGGAATTACAGAGTTAGTCGGAACCCAAGTGTGATAGATGACTGCTTGCAAAGATACTTTATAATATTCTATAATGTCTTTGTAACTTGTCCGAAACGACAGGCAATGAAGACGTTACATGTACTTTTACTGATTAGCCCGGTGCCCTACCATGGTTACCACAGCTACCGTAGGCGTGAAGAAAGCCTGAGGAAAGCGTAAACAAGGCGTGAGGAAGGCGTTAACTGACCGGAGGTAAGCGTGAGGACTACCCGGAGAGTAGGCGTGAGGCGACCGTGACTGATTTCTGTCACGCCAGCGTTCCGGTTGTGCTCCGGTCTGGCCAGGCGTGAGGTAGCCCGGACGAAGTCTAAAAATTCAGTGGCTGTACTGTAATTGATTATTCCCTATTTGTATCATTAGATGTATGTGAAGCACAGTTTCACTTTTTATTGCAAGTTCGCCTTTTTTAGATACACGTGTCCAAAGGAAGAATGTCACATAGGAAACGTATGGGGAACTGGGTGGTACTCGTTGGTAAGTAAAGATTCATCGAAAGAGGTTTAACCAGTCCAGTGTCCCCTTTTAAGGGACTTTTGTAGTTTTGTTTAAAAATGCAGCCCACTGTAAACCTCATCTCTCGTCTATAATACGTTCTTGGTATATATTCCTCGTTTTCTACGGGCTTGCAAAATTCAACCACTTGAAATTAACTTGCAGGAAAGGTTCATAGAGGCAGTCTACATCCACACCACAGTCATAAATGCTGGAATTTTATTACCAGCAATTTTGGCATGAGATTTTAAGTACCTGGTATTTCTTCTTCGATTTGTGTACTTTTAATCAAGAAATAAACGCAAAAACTAAATAATTACAAAACCAGTACTAACCACCGTTGCATACATGTATATATTGGCAACTGATCAACGTCTTCCACTGATGACATAACGTAGCGGGAAACTAAAAAAATATTACTTTTGAGAAGTTCGTCCTTGTTTTGTAATTCAGAAATCAAGCATATGCCAGGCTGCGTGGCATGATGGCAGAATTCTACCATGGAGCAACAACGAGGAGGAAAGACGAGCCATTTGGAAAACACCATTTTTTAAATTTGAAACCTCCTACGGAACAAGGCGTTATGGGTTTACAACAGAAGGGTAAGATCAACAATCTCACAGTTCCTAAAATATACATATACATTGTATGTAGTCAGCGACAACGAATGATGATAAAAAATTGGGCAGAGCTTTTTAATCAAACATATTCCGATTTCCCTGCCTGAATATGCCTCAATGTTGCTTTTGCTATCGCTAACGTTCACAAGACATCCTTTGAAGCACATGGTCTTCGGCACCGTCTCCTTATTTGTACCTCACTTATTGTGTTTTTTCTAGACACATGGCCATTTTATTTATGCCACGGAGTGCTATAATGATTTGGCAGGAAATTCGAAATTTGGCTTGGAAGGGATTTGAACTAAGGTATCCGAATCTGCAAACCCACACTTTTCCGCTAAGGCAGTTACATGCGCTAGAAGCAGAGTTGAAAAAATGCTAAGTTGTGTGCAAGGATACTGGATGTCTGAGATGCATTACTTGAGTGCAATATTACTTGATGAAAAAGGGGAACTTTTAACATTTAATTATTGATTTACGAGAAACAATGAAAGTTCAAACAACAGTGTGCAATAATAAATAACGATCCTGAACAACAATAGCCCACCGTCATTATTTCTAAAAACCATAATACGTTTAATAACGCCAGAACTATTCAGTAACCTATGTAGAATTTAGATATGATGTCATTTTACACATACTATTAATAGGCCCTACCTATAACAAACTTTTATCGCCATTGAAAACAGAATAGACCATGTTGGAAAGTGAGTTGTGTATTTGTATTTGTCCGTGCCCATTCGTTTTTAAGATTCTGCAAGCAACTCTTTCGCTTAAGTAGTCAAATACTGGAAATAATTTAACAAAGAATGCCGATGCTTTTGTTATCTTGGTGAGGCGCAGGTTTTAGACGAGATTTAGCTACGCTTTTTTGACATGATTGCATAACACATACTTTATGATATCTGGTCTGAAGGAAATGTTATACCAGGATGTGTCAAAACGTAACTGAGAAACCTCGACTAATGATGGTCTGTTTCTATCGTTATTAGTGTATTGGGCATGGTTTGTAGTTCACATCATTTTACTGTTTATGCGTCCACGGCATTTCACTATTGGTGATTTCATGAACTGCTCATATCTGTCGTTACAACTTCTTGTTTAAAAGCCCTTTGAGAGTTGCTTCTCTTACATATATAAGTAATGCTTTGTAGTTTTTGTTTAACTCTATTCCACTTCGTGTGTTCTGTATTGCGTTATAATTATGCTTAAAGGTGGCACGGGGTGTTTTCTGGGATACATTTCACTACTCCAAGGTTGACCGGTAAGATGTTATTTACAATACTGCACATTTTTTCTACAAAGCTGATCTGTTACAATCAATTCCTCAGTCTATAAAGGCCTTTAGTGCCGCACACACATAGACTAATACGCTAAAACAAGTTACTAGGTTTGGAGACTGTGTGGACGCTTTTTAAGCTGGTAGCACAAGTTACCCCACTTGTGACAACTTGCTTGTGGTAACTTGTTTTAGGGTAACTTGCGCCATATGTAATTCCTATGTGGTTGCAAACCTGGGGCAAGGCAGACGTGATTATTGGCTGCAGTTACATACACTGCACTCGATTTCGGTGTTTAATGTCACGAATATTCTGGTAAATTCGCCTTACCCTAGTTTTTGGATGTGTGTGAAGGGTAAGCTGTACTGGTGCTAGCTCCAGGGTAGGCTTTGTATGGACGGGACGTAAGACCAATTTTCGCTGTTTATATTCACCCTAATTATACGCACAATGGCTGTAACTGATCACATTCTCGGCTTTAGATATAAATGACCTGTATAAATTCCCAAGTATTACTCGCACCCGCGTTATAATTGCCATTCTTCTCCCTTTTGGAAACACACACTGATATTCTCCGTTGGGTCTGTATCTTTCCCTTCTACTGTTGTTTACTTCACTACATGCATCACGTGTTTTTCCTCATTGTCAACATCTTTTGATTGTGTGGTCCTTCTCCTAATAGAGTTTGAAAGCTCAGTCAATCACCAAGAGCTACGCAGTTGGTAAGAAGACAATTCAAAATATGTCAAAACCAGATAATTTTCTTTACCCAACAACTGCTGTAGAAAACCAGGTCACATACCTTCATCTATAAAGAAATTCTATTAATCAATACGAATTTCCAGCTCGAAATACATGTACATTGCTGAACAAGTTTGTAAAGTTGATACCTTTGATTTCCTGGTTCCTTTCGTATTTGAATTGGCTTCTCCTGGCTCATTGCGGCCAATGTTTTTTTTTTCAGAAACGCTTTACAATATTAGCCTTCTAGTGTCTCCAACTTCCGGTGACGTCAGAGTGTATGGCGGTAGCAACGTTCGTATCGGTACAGACGCTATAGAGAGTGGAGTACATGTGAATATAGGGTCGCGCAGTGCTACCTCCGCACCTGTCTTGGTATCAAATGTAACCACTGGACCAAATATCTACGAACAATACAAAGTGCAGGACAAATTCGCCGCGTATTACTTTACAGTTAGCAAGAAAAATCTCTACTCATGGGTGATCCTTCCCGGTGTTACCTTTTCAACAGGTGGGTGCGATATCTCGGCATTGCAAGCCATGGCAGTGAATGTTGGCAAGTTGTTTCTCTACAAAAGTAGATTGGCCATTAACCTGCTGTCGTTTGCTGTAGATTAGTAATGGACCGATTCTTATGATCACGTGCTCGCGCGCAACATTTTTGCCGACTAATCGATTGTGGAAATATTCGGAAATGGAAATAGTTAGCAGACGATATTTTTATGCATGTAGTAATTGTTTCTACATTTCTTCAGGACATTGAGCAAATTCAGATAAACCCGATAAAATTTATCAAGGTAAAGCTGTATTCGGGTATAAAATGATAGTTGGTATGTCCCTATAATTAAACTACAAGGTGTACAATGCTTCCGTACCAAGTTTTTAAACACGTTCCATTAGCGGCAGCCAGGTCTTGCATCAGTCAGTTGTCAGCTTGTGTAACAATTGCCCGGTGGTATCTTTCAGTAAGAAAACGAACAATGTCAACTATACTGGCATCATTTTCAAGTCACGTGACATATTAATACATTCAATAAAATTGTCTAGAACTTCGTCTCTCTCGAGCGTCGTCAGAATTAAAGGGTGATCACTCCTTATTAGATGACCGCACGTGCTCATCCTGTAAAAAACTACTAAACCAGACAAGTGCACGGCACCAGAAGCTCCAATATCCTATATGGATACTTGTTTAATTGACACTGGATTTTCCCTCACTCTGTACTTGATTAGTTGAGTAGACCAGTGCAAACGGCAAGACGCCGACGAAGAAACATGTTTATCAAAGTTTGGCTAAAAAACGATCACTCCCAGCGATGAAGTCTTCACCGGCGATGATGGGTAAAATGTAACTACTTGCTGACAAGTAGCTCTCCAACTGAAATGCTTGGTTTTTACAAAACTGCAACGTAAACACTTGCATCTTTACGTTTTCATATTTGAAAGTTTAAAGTCAATGACGCCATATCTCTTTACAACTTTAATACATATGTATGATTAACAGAAAATGTGTTCAAGATGTCATCACGGCATCAAAGTCTGGTAAACATTGATAAAAAGTCTCTCAAATTGGAACTTTGTATTTATCCCAGCCTATCGTATTCCGAGTTCAGCATCTGTAAATCTTGACCTTCCTAGCTACCGTGACAGCAGTGGTGGACTTAGAAAGGTCCAAAGTGGCCATGCCCTTACAATTCTCCAGGATTCCATTTGGTAGCTCGGGGTGCAAATTTCTGACCAGCAAAGTCATGACTAATACTCTGCCCTCCTCCCCCCAAGCGAAACATCATGGATCCGCCTCCGGACAAGAAATACAATGGGCGACCTTTCTTTTGCTTATTAGGGATTTTTGTAATAATTATCTATCAAGTCCCTATTTGGCATGTACCATTTCTTTGCTCAGCAAATAGTGTGATCGCATATACAAAGAAGAAATATACTTCATTTCCAGGAGATTGCAAACAAGACGAGAAAGGATATTCTTACGGAGGTCGTATAAACAAAACACGAGGTGGCATTATCTGCCAGCGATGGGAGTTCCTGAGTTCCCAAACACACGCGGTTAGAGGAGAGGGTTTAGAGAAAAACTATTGTAGAAATAAAGGACGACATCCTGAACCCTGGTGCTACACGAGTGCTTCTGAAACACGATGGGATTTCTGCAACGTACCGACCTGCACCCAAGGTGAAATAGAATTTTAAATGGTCAGTTAAAGTACAAACTTTTCGTATCAAAACCAACCGAAAATGTTCATGTAAATTAGGTAACAAGAAAACTGTGCGTAACGATAAAAATGTCATCGCGGGGAGAAATCAATACTTATCACGGAACTGACCCCTAGCCATTTTTCCTCAAAACACTGCACTTTCCAAGAACATTTGCCATGCACAAAACCTCCTACCAGTGAGCCTGAGTTGCTTTTTGTAGAAGCGGGAACCTTTCAAAAAGCAAGATTACCCACAACTGCGTAAAATGGCACGGGTATTTCACTCAGTGTTTTGCGTAAGTGATCTCTTTGCGCTATAAGTGTCTGTGGAGAGAGGTAAGGGTTCTGCCTCAATGATATATGTTCTGTACCATCCCTGATTGTGAAGCTATTGACAATGTGGTATCAAATGCCTGTGGACGTGTTGTTCTTGCAGGAATAATTAGGCCATCTCTTCATATGCCCATATAGCAGAATAGTTTTTCGTTGTTCCTAGCAGATCAGATAACACAGCGGGCAAGTGTCAGAGACACCACCGTAACATTTAACTACAAAGGTTCACCGAGAGGATTAAAATGGAGGAAGGATGGTGGATCTCTGTTTTTGATTGATGAAGACATAATTACGTGGCGAGGACTGCAATCACCCATGATTGACACTGTTAATTTGGGCCACGGAGGAGTGTACATGGTTTATACTGAGCAAGAGAACGTGCGAGTGGCGAGAGGGGTTTTCAGGCTCATTGTGCGAGGTAGGAGGAAAAGGACACTCTGATGTGATGTGTACGGTGGCCCGAAAGTATCATCGCTATTTTAGTTTATTAATTTTTTTATTTTTTCTTTTCCACCTAGGGTGAAATATTTCAACCTAGGTGGAAATTATTTTCACCCGGGTGGAAATTATTTTCACCCGGGTGGAAACTATTTCAACTTAGGTGGAAATTATTTTCACCCGGGTGGAAATTATTTTCACCCGGGTGGAAATTATTTCAACCTAGGTGGAAATTATTTTCACCCGGGTGGAAATTATTTTCACCTGGGTGAAAATGTTATACATCCGGGCACCTATTTTCATCTGTGATGTGATTGGATGAAGTCTTGTAGGTGAAGGTCGATTGGGCCAGCCATTTTGTTCAACAAAGTTCAGATTAGGTTGCAATATCGGCGCCTTATCTGCCTCTTGGATTTGCCGCGGACTTTAACAGAGACAGTGTGATTACGTATTACTCCTAGTTCCAAAACAACTCTCTGAATAAAGTTGCCGGATTTCAGCAACGAACCCAAGCCATTAACAAATATAGTGTATGGTGTAGAACGTTGAGAAATTTCCGATAAATAAATGACATATTATTGTTGTTGTCCAAAAGCCTCACCCTTCCCGTGCTGACAGGTTTCAAAGACTTAAAGTTACACAACTAGCAACAAAAGGCACAGATAGTATTATAAATATCCCACAAATGGTAAAAGACGTATGGTGAATCACATCTTATGGATTCACAAGAGGATACAAATTTTGGTAAACAACTAGCATGATTAATGAATTATACACCAGTCTTAAAAATTACTTAACATTGTTTCTAATTAGAGTATAATTGTCAGCAGTATCAGAAATGTCACTAACCAATAGTGTAATAAAACACATAATTTCTCATTAAAATGCGCATTTGTGTATGACCATTGCAATGACAATCACCTTCAGTAACCAGCGTATAACAGTACAAAGTATTCAAGATTAAATTATACTGTAAGGTACAGTCCAGATAAAGTAAAAAAAAATCCAAATTAGTAACGTTTTCGGGGGGGGGGGTGGTCAAGCGAAATTCCTTGCACAGATTGTCCTGTATATGCTAACACTCTAACACATATGTCTGCAAACATGTGGTGGCAGAATGATCTAACCGATTGACATGAATAAACAAAACAAAGAGCATTGTTTTTAGAGTGCTACAAAAGGGTGTGCAGCTATGGCTCGACACATGACTTGTTCCTAGCGCAAGTAGATGACGTCACGTTAACCAAACGACTTACAAGCATGAAAATAATTTCCACCTAGGTTGAAATAGTTTCCACCCGGGTGAAAATAATTTTCACCTACGTTGAAATAATTTCCACCCGGGTGAAAATAATTTCCACCCAGGTGAAAATAGTTTCCACCCAGGTGAAAATAGTTTCCACCTAGGTTGAATTATTTCCACCTAGGTGGAAAATGAAAAATGAAAAAATATTTAAACAAAATTAGCGATGATACTTTCGGGTCACCGTAGATGTGCGACATTTGTTACAGTATTTGCCATTTGATGTATACTTTTGTTTAAGGATAAACATCCATGGATAGCAATGTGTACACAGTGATCAGAGTATGAGCATTAAACCTTGCTTTCTGTCATAGATGCCTGATTTTTTCAAATGTTTTAGTTGACTTTTTCGTAGATTATCATAAACATCCAACATGAGCACAGTCCTAGTAAGTCAAAGTCATCTTCCAAGAGCGACAAATGTGACTGCTGATAGCCTGCATTTTCGTACTCATTGGTTCCCTGCGTGCCGCTAGGTGGTAGTCACCAGGCATGTAGCAGGCAGTAGCACGCGCTTTATCATTGGTTGATGTATCCTCAGCAGATATTGGTTAGCTTCACAACAAAGTCTGAAAATGGCGGTCTGTGAACGATTTTTAGTCTTGTCATACAAGTGACGTAGCAGCAACTATTTCGTTTCTGCAGTAATGTTGAACAGTCGCGTGCTTGAAGCACATACATATACAGTGAACAAACGCCGTCATCTGGCCTACTGGTTTACTTCAGTTTGGAATTTTCAGCATTAAGTATAACACTTTTCGAGCGTAACCACTATGAGAGCTCTGACGTCATCTTTCGAGAATACCTTTGGTTAAACATTAAACGCAAAGGCTACCACGTGGTTCACCAGAGGTCGTAGGTTCACTCTCTTTTTGTTCGGTTAAACGCTAACCCAATTACACAACATTTTATGGTCCGTTACTGGACTCGTATTGTGTTTCTTTTTAATTTTCGGATAATTGAAAATTTTAAAGTAACATCCGTGGTTCTGAATGTTTCGCAGTTCCACCAACTCACCACTGTCGTAGCCGGAAGTTTTCAACCGGAGGATGGGCAAAATGAGGTCATCTGGCAATGAGCAAGGTTAGGCAAATTTTGACTGAGGAGGTCTTTTTTGCAATGTGCAGGAGAGTCATGGCCTTTTGTGCCTCCTGGCTACTTCACTGTCTATCTCTGTGTAGTTTGTCCGAGGATTCCGACATTTTTCAAGTGTCCCGACGTTTAGGGACGGGATGAAGGTGTGAGGTAGTTGCTCTCGGGGGTAAAAGGAGAGTTACGAGTGTGGGAAGAAGGGGCGACTGTTGAATGATCGAAGAAGGCGCGTATATGCGGGGAATCCGTTGGCATTTCACGTGGTTTGTACGTTTGCTATTTGTTATGCGATCATGTGCGGACAGTTTTCGTGTAAGTGACTCATGCTGATCCAGTTTGCGATTAACTTCTTGTAAATGTGACTTACATGTAGGTGATGCATAACTACTGTACTGTACTTTCTCGTTTGAAAGCGGCTAGTGTGTCTTATTACTTAGAGCAAAATGTTTATTCATGTTTTGTTACAAAAGGTGTAAGTTGTTGTAGACGAGTCGTAAGTACTGTTATATTTTCAGTTTGCCCCGACGGAAAGTATGGCGGACTATGCGAGAACGATTGTCCTACCTGTTCAAATGGCGGAGTATGTCATGATATAACCGGTGAATGCATCTGTGCTCCGGGTTTCAAGGGGAGGGACTGTTCTGAAGGTAATTTTTCCGTTTCTCCTCTTAAGTCCTGATAATTTCCTTCATTACATGCAACATTTTACATGCTTTTTGATAACGGAAATAACTATTTCGACTTTACAACAATCCCCTTGTCCCTTTGAATTTGTAGGTATGTCCGTGTACCCTTTATGGTTACACACGATATGTCATTTTGGATTTGCCGCCATGATCTCAAGCTCCTGTAATGTTTCTCTTCAGCTTGTGGTCCGAACAGATTTGGTTATGACTGTACCTCGCAGTGTTCTGATGACGTAGGTACAGGATGTAGATACCGACAAGTATGTACCATAGACCCGTATGGATGCTCATGTGCCACTGGCTTTCAAGGAATTGGCTGCGATCAAGGTAAGGGTGTGCATTTCAGTTGATACGCACATGTACACAGAAGTGGTCGTCAGCATCAATGCTTCAAGCGATGGAATACTGGCTGTTCCTGAACTGATAACTCAGTTCCTTAGCAAATAGAAAGATCCATGAGTCATTGCAGCTCACGGATCATCCAACCACAGATGATGTCACATTTTTTCGAATTGACAAAGTTCATTTAAAGGAAAACAGTGTCTTTGTTGAGTCCCATGTTCATACTGGATGGACATGTGAAGACATGCTGAGATATGTGTGACATATCACAGAGACATGGGTCCTGTTCCAAGAAACTGACTTAAGTTCATTTTTGACTTAAGTCTAAGATTTGTCTAAACTTCCAAACTTTGAAACTTCCACATTTGGATAGTTAGTCAAAATTGAGACAAAACTTGGCTCATACATTGAAGTCTAACTTGAGATCTTTTTCTTGATTTGGTTTTGAGACAAATTTAACTTTTATTTTAAAATTTACTAAAATTTAAGAATTGTCTTAGCTAAGTCAGTTTTGTTGGAACGGGCCCCTGGATATGAGTGCTTAAAGGTAGATTCCGCTTAAAGTTGTATGAACATCTGTTCTAGAATGGCCAGGCAACGGGTACCTTGCGGACTACCTTCAGTCCTGTGGTTACTACAGTATCTGAATGGACCGTCTTAAAAATTTAGAGGAAACTGCACGTCACGCCACGTGGGATATAAGATGTCGCATTAGTATGTCAGTTGCTTAGCAAAGGAGCGGCTCAATCAAAGTGGCTATCATTTTTTGTTCTCCCGGCTGGTTACATGTACATGGCGATACCATGTGTACAAATCAATGACACAACATTTATTGCAACATAGCTTGGCTCGTGCTAAAAATGGAATATATTGCGCTGTTAAATTTCCATGTACTGTAAGTGGGTAACTAAGTACTGCCTATGCGGTGGCTTGAGTCTTGACAAGTGTTTGGGGATACCTCGCTCGTTGCACAGGTTCGAGGACAATGTTTGGAGTATTTATGTTTTCACTATCGGTATTTTGATTTTCATCTTGACGCGCTTTGGTCTGACTTTCCTGAGTAGTGCATTGGGAAGGTCGGCAAACAATATGGCGGCGATTGCGTTCATCGCTGCCTCTATAGCCATCAGTTTAAAAAAGAACGTGACCGTTTGGCCTTGCCAGTTACTGTACACTCTTTGCTCAGGAAGTTGGACTCTTTATCCACACTCGTGTACGACTGTCCAGCGGTTATCTTTTTGGCATTTTGCAGTAGGCCATGATGAGGCGCTTGGGATGGTTGCTATCTGTGCACCTCTGGGGTCGGTTTAGAGTGTTAATGTTTGCATCATGGACGTTTGTGGCTGCACGGTCGCTGTCGGCATTGTCGATGGCTCTGCGTTTCTTTTTTGTTGTTTGCTTTACTGTCCAACTCACTAATTTAAACGTGGTGAGGATATCCCCTGCCCTACCCCCATGCAATATATCAAAGTATCCCTCAGTTCTGGCTTGGACGTTTTATCTATCCCTGATAATCATCATCGTGTGCCCAATTCAGGCGTCTCGTACATTAACTGTTCTGGTGGCGGGACGTGTTGACTCATTACAAAGTGTTTTGTTGCTTCCTTTCCATATTGTGCTTTCGATTACCCTTTAAATACTTCTGCATCAGTCAGGCAGTTATTTGACAGACGAGCGAGGCAATCAAGACAGCGATCATTTATTGTTCTCCCGACTCGCCTTATGCCGATACTAGGAGTAGGCCTACATATAAATGACGCAAAGTTCTATGGCAGAACACTTACATAACCAAATTCCCTTCACACCTCTCTCTCCCTCTCCTATTCAACGTGACTTGATTCAATGATAAATAGTGTCTGTTCCACCACTGTTTTCCATATTCAGTGTGTCTTTAATGTGTCTACAAATCATACGTTTAACGGAAATAGAATCGTATCATGGTAGGGAATACTATGAGACCGATTTGACGATAGTAAAAGGCCTTGTATAGATTGCTGTTTATCTGTCATTATGGGGCTACATGTACACGCAACTATGAAACGATGGGAGACTCGTTGTTTCTAAAGTAGTAATTCAGTTCCTTGTCAAACGGAAAACCCATACGTAATTGGTGGGTGCTGGGTCATTTAACTTTCATATGAAACCCAATTGAAAGTGTCATCGTACATTTGGTGATACAGAACAGTTGTCACTGTGTTTTTCCTACATTCCCGGCCCCCGCAACTTTGGGATGGCCTGTGCATAAACAATCGCGCTTTGCCCAATTCCCCGAGGCAACATGTTGCCCCCCCCCCTTATGGTATCCTAGATCCACCACTGTCCTGTCAAGGATAGCCCTGAATATTTGAAGGCTGGAAGAACATGTGAAGTCATGCTGAGATCTGTGTGACACCCACCAACTTTAAATTGCAGTATCTGTGTTTTAGATTGTTTGTACAACTACTACGGGGCCGATTGCCTGCAGTCCTGTGGCAACTGCCTGAATGGAACATGTGACAGGTTTAGGGGGACCTGCAAGTCATGCCAGGATGGATATAAGATGCCACATTGTAAAACTGGTAGGATATCATAATTTAGCAGTCATATTCTCCACCTTCCGGTCATATTCGAACACCGTTTGCTTCCATTATTTTTGAAATGTTATCTGCTTTTTCAAGTACATTATGTATAAAATTTGTCTACAAACCAGATAACGAGATTAGCATGCGTTTTCAACCAGGTCGTCCAATGATTAATACAGCCAATATCATGTCCATAAATTTAATGTTTCTTTTTTTAATTTTTGGGTATTTTATTGTAGAATTCGCTCGTCTTGCTCATTCGCCAAATATATCCCGAAGCCGTACTGAGATTTCTGTGACTTGGCGTCCGTGGTCAGCCGAAACCGACCATGGTTTTGGTCCAGTTTACAAGTACATTGTCGAATACAGAGTGAGGACGGCTTCTAAGTGGACCCGAAGTAATGACATTGACTATACCACCTCGACGTTTTCAATTTCACCTACAGACCCTCGGCACCACTATGACATCAGGATTAGGGTAAAACTCAATGACAACGATGTGGGAAGTCCCAGCCCCGAGGCTGAGGCATGCGGACGTAAGATATTGAAGTAAAGTGCACGAGTGTAGAAGTACATTTTAAGTTAAATTTAAGAAACCTTCATCCTGGTTGATTCACCGTATGCACAATCACATAACAAACACGTGCTTGTTTTTATGACGTACCAGACAACGATAAACGTGCCCCATGGTTGTTTTGATTATTTCCAACTTAAATTGGATTTGAAAACCGAAATTTACTTTGAACATAATTTTTAATACCACGAATGTATTTTGTTATTATGTTCTTCCCACAAAGTTCGACTTTACTTTTCACGGTGGAAGTGTTCCTTCTAGAATTGCGTTGTTATATAGCACATCAGAAAAAAGACAACACGTGTGAGTTTGTGTCAATAGTATAATTTTACATGAAGTGGCACTGAGTTCTATTCAACCTTGTACTTTCTTTAAATGTTATAAGTTCAAATATTTCTGTCCACACCACATTCAATTAAACATTAAGTAAATTGCAAACGTTTCGATAAATCGATGTTTGCGACTTTCCAGGATGTTGGGTAAAATGCGGTACGTTGAAATTAGAAGCTTCCGGTTGCTTTTCTACCCGTTTTCGTATCTGCCGCACATTTTCATCAGTATATGGTGTGCCATAGATAATGTTGATGATTAATTTACGAAGTTTCTTGTTTTAGCCTTAGCTGAACCTCCGAGAAATGTCGAAGTTTCGGAACGTTCTTCAAACTCGTTGAAATTCACTTGGCAGGAGCCAAACTGTTTAACAAGAAGTGGATTTACTCCAAGTTATGGCTATCAGTTACATAGACCAGACTTACCTTGCCTTCCTAAAAAAACTGAAAACGAGTCAATCAGTGATACTTACAAGATGTTTGACCATCTTGTACCACACGCTTCATACAGCTTCAGATTGCGTGCATTGAATGGAGTTTTGGCTGGACCTTGGAGTAGTTGGAATCGTAACGTTACTAGCGAAAGTGGTAAGATCTAATCTTTAGGTTATAAATAATTTGATCGACAATTATGCACATTTCCTTCAAATATCTACACAACGTAAATTCTGAATTGAAGGGACAAAAATGAAAGTGGAAACCGTGTTGTAAACTGATTTTTGATTTAAATAAATAGGGGTGTAAATGGTTCACGTGACAGTGTCTCTTCATCAAAAGTAAGATACTTTCATTGCAAAACTTACGATAACAATTGCATGATCAATCCCTACTTGGTAAATATCTTCAATTTCAAATCTCAAAAACGCCATTTTTGAAGTTTTTGTTATTGTTTTCTAGAACATTCAAGTTGTATACAAAATCATAAATTTGATTTTGCCTCGCGCAAAAGTGGAATATTCTAAGCAATATGTTAGAACACAGTGCATAATGCATACATGTACGACCTGAACCCCATGAGCCGCTCCGGAGATATAATGGTCCAAATGTAACTAAATCGGGACGTTATCCATAGCCTTAAGTGTTCCGTCGTCAGTTCTCCTAACTTGATGTTGCAGGTGTTGAATTGGAAATTTGTCCCCCTGCATTCGTGAATTAATTAAAACATGAGTGTCATATAGCTCGGAAAGAATTGCATTCTTAAATGATAGCATGAAATGTTAGTAATGGGAATGCAGTGGTTGATAGTATAATTATCAGGCTTAGTTGCCTAGAAATTCGATTTATTTTTAGAGTTCTTTATTTATTGCTACTTTTAAAATCTAATAGCTCCACCAACACCGAGGAATCTAAGTGTTGTAGACATGAACTCAACGTTCGCCATTATTGCCTGGATGCCACCGTGTCCCCCTAACGGCGTCATACGGGAATATCAGCTGAAACACAGAAGTCTTAACGACACTGGTGACTCTCACAGCATAACCACGTGTAAGGACTGTTCTTCTTTAAAGCTTCACAATTTGAAAACCAAGGACACATACACGTTTCAGGTGAGGTTGATAGTGGTCTGAAGTGAAAACAGAATGACTTATGTCTTGAATATACGTATTTGTTCATGAGATGCGCAGTGATATATGAGTGAATGCAAACAGATTCAAATTGCCCCCTGGATAATTTACCTTAGCCATGTGCAACCTGTGTTCCTTCAATCACGAGAATGTGATCGGCTATACTGTAAGTCATCTTCATCAATGATTTCAACCATGGATGTGATGTGGTCATCTTTCACGCCACTGCTTGGAATGACAGAATTGTGAATTTAATGTATGCAGTACGTACAAGCGGTGACATATATATTATTACACACATGTAGCAAAGTCGTTATCCCCCGTTATCTAGACCCCGAGTGGATTTCGGAGAATTATCGCCCGAGGGGCGTTAGCCCAGAGGGTGATGATTCTACAAAATCCACGAGAGATCTAGATAAGGGGGATACCGACTGAGAACATGTAATAATCTCTTTATACCACATACTGAACGAGAAACATTGCAATTAATGGATCTACCTATTGCGACTG
Organism: Phoronis australis; assembly: GCA_002633005.1. Classification (NCBI taxonomy): domain Eukaryota; kingdom Metazoa; phylum Phoronida; family Phoronidae; genus Phoronis; species Phoronis australis. The sequence goes on along the minus strand of NMRA01000660.1, from coordinate 40,466 downwards.
TCGTCGGCTTTGTAACTACTTTCTTTGTCAGAGGCCCGGGGTCAGAGGTCATGACGTTTTAAGAAAAGTCGAGCTTCTTAGCAAATAATGCTTTTACTCAAAACCAATGAAAATTTTAAACAAAATAGGAATAAAGTGAATCTATAAATTAAGGTTTAGCAACTATTATAGCTTACTACACATTTTATCACGCTAAGCTTCGACCGGGAAAATATCGTCTGCTAAAGTAGGTTACCACTAGTAACTGAGTGCAATGCTCAGGTCATAGGATCCCGACGACACCATACCCGCATTCAAATTGGAGATCGGTGATTTACAAGTGAGAGAACGCGAGAGAAAAATTTCACTGAATTAGAATAACGTTTTTATGGAAATCATGCGTCTGATTTTTCACAGCGTATAAATGTCGGTACAATGCTCTTTGCTGAACATGGATTGCTGCTCGTGTTCATTTAAATATCATATTTTCACGTTTGATGACCTCAGGCGCTGAATGGTGTAGACCCGGGTTCGAAACCGGCCTCGGTTTCCCGCCAAACTGTTATCTCATTACTGAGATAACTAACTGGTTTATTACAAGGTTGTATTTGCCATTCGGCGCTAATATTGTGGTATAAAAAATCATTTAATACTTTAAAGATTCTTTCGATGTATCCACATTACAGCTTCGTGCAAAGACCACTGACTGGGGCAGTTGGAGCATTCCCATTTATAAGACTTTTGAAGAGGAAGGTAGGGCATAGACCAACGTTTGAATGACATTTCATGGACGTGAAAAATTACAAGACTTACAGAAAAAGACATGCACTTTTGCGTTCACGATCCCTGGGTTAATACTGCTATTTTCTTGTTCCTATATTCCTCCATTTCTATGTTCCCCTGTCCGGGTTTCCCCCTACCCAGTCATCACGATGGGAGAACCGTTCTTTCACCATGAACTTCACCACGACCCTCCATAGGTTCTCTGTATATCAAGACTCAATTCCTTTGTGTTGATCATAGAATTTATTGCTTATTAATGATACTAAGACCGAAAAGCGCGCAAGGGTCCCGGTAAATTATAAGAATTCTGTTTTAGTTAATTTCGGCGCACATGCCTAGGCTAATGCACCAGAGGCGAACCAAAATATCACACCTGGACGCACATAAATACGTTAAAGATTAGGGACAACATCGGGACGGGGTACTATAAGGTGCGAGGAACAGCGGCCCCGTCTCGATATTTAAGACCCATCCGCATATGCAAACAAGAAGCTAACGCAAACGAACTCAAACTGTTCGTGTGCGTCTGATCCACAGTTTCCGACCGATGTTCCACAGTCCTTTTTTTCCCTCAGCCCTACATTTCCTGGTCCCGATTCTCCCTCGGTCCTATGCTCCACACCTCGACGCTCCCCTGGTCATACCCGTCACCGATGCTCCCTTGGCCCTGTGTCCACCTGCGCCGATGTACCACCGGGGTTACCCACCGCTCATGGTTTTTAAGCTCATCAAAACGTTACCATTTTAACGCAGAAACTGAATAGGGCCGTCCCCTATTACACAGCTGCACTAGAATATGGATGCGTTTACCTATAATACCGAAATATCCGAGAAGCAGTTTTGTAGCCTGGCGTTTTCGCCTAATTGGAGTTCCACGTATTATTTGTTGTTATATTTTTTGCAAATTGTTCTTGTTTTTATTACACTATTCGGCCTTCCAATGCCAACGAAACATTACTGCTGTGCTTTGGGCCGCAACTGAGACGCTAAAAAGGTGGTTAAGCTTTAAGAGTATAGTACGTGGGTTTGTGATGTCAAGTTAGTCGCCTATCCGACATAAAATGAAAGAAAATAAACGCCGAGCGATGGATAAAGCCGATGGATAAAGCAAGCTCGTCAAGTCAATTTCGAACCAAAAACAGTCCATTTTCTTGAAGATACCGTTCGATTCGGGTACTTTAAATAGGTTGAAATCGGAAACATTGCCACGGCCATACTTTCGACGGTTTCCTACGTGACCTTTGGCAATATGCCTGTCATTTTAAAACTAGGTCATTGAAAACAACACGTTTTCTTACATCTGGGACAATTAGGGTTTTATCGCTGCGTCATCTGGAACGACACTATATTAAAAAGTCCCCACCGTGCATTTCAGATTTCAGTTGGCAACTATGAAATGAACATCACAAACTCCAACTAAATAAGCACTTTTTGTTTCAAATAGTGGCATCTGTTTTAATTTTGAAGAAAAATTTCCAACTTTCCCGCTGAATGATGTAATGAATGGAAGACATTTAGTCACTTGACAATCGATTACAATGGTGGAACACCGCAGATCGGAATACGAGGACGATTTTGAGTGAGAACTGGACAGTTTTTTCTCAGATGGAGAGGAGAGTGGATACGGGCATCACACTCAAGTACTTGAAGTATCAGAGAACGAATTCGATTTCCCACTTAGCGAACTTTCGTCGGTCTTGAGGCCACATGAACTAGACCTTGACTGGAATATGCCGATGAGAGTCTGACGGTATTCCACCCATTAGATACTAAGAAGCCGGAAAACAGAAAAATACTTTTTGAAAATTTTGGCTTGTTTCTCAGCAACAGGTTTACTAAAGGTTATCAAGTCTCTTATGGGGGCTCTTCAACGATTTGTGGGAACATCCCTACGGGACTGGTGAATAATATGGATGAGGGACATAGGATTGGGAAATATAGGGAAGGGAGGAATAGCGGATGGGCCCTGTTTTGGTGTGTAGTAGTAAATGTGCTCATTATCAAGACTGGTTTATTGGTGCTTAACGTGAGCTTGTTCATGTGTTCCTCCCCAACAGTGAGAGATTACAGCACCTCTTCTGTGAGTTTATTAGTCGGTGTAGGTTGTGGATCGCTGGTATTGGTGGTTGCTTTCATTGGGTTTGCTGTATATAGGTAAGTACTGTATCCTTTATTTGTAGGTATAACCCAACTCCTCTGATAGGCCTAATATGTATATAAACAAATAAATTTCAAGTAATTTATTAGCAAAATTTTTAATTTTAAAATATAGTCGATCGGAACAAATTTTGATCATAATACATACTGTCGTGATTAATAATAAGACGAACATATACACCTTTCCAATCAAATATGAGTACTTGATTTTCGGGTTATTTTTGCCATAAGACCATTTATTTACTGACCAATAAATATTGTTTATCTCACATGGGGATTTATTTTTGCAAATAAGTACCACCTGGGCCCAGTTGCATAAAAGTTATACGCCGTATAGCAACAATGACGTCGCATTATCACGCAACACGTTGTTATTGTTGAACAATGCACATGACGTCATGCAACAATCAAACTTATCCAGCGGATATCTTTTGAAGGTTTATGCAACTCAGCCCTGGTGTTTATCTAAAAACCATTGTCTGTTAGTATTACGTTATCTTCACAGTTTTTCTATAATTCAGGAAAAGAAGACAGATGCAGCATAGTGCGGACATGACTGAGAACATTAGTGAACCAGGTATTGATACACGCTATAGCTTTGTAAATCATCATTTGGTCTGAGCAGCATTCTGTATTTTAAGACACGTGAGCCATAGTTGCGGCGAGAATTGAACAAAATAAACTAAAATCTTGCTGCTAATCCACGCTATTGAGATCTTGACTGTACTCCCGAAACATTTGCCTGCCATTTTTGGGATTTTGCGTGCACTGGCGCGTTCTTGCCAAACTTTCATAAACTTGGGGACTGTTCCAAGAAACTGACTTCAGTTCATTTTTACTTAAGTCTAAGATTTGTCTTAACTTCCATAATTTGAAACTTCCACATCCCGTAAGGTAGTTAAAATTAAGACAAAAATTTAATTCAAACTTAAGATCTCTTTCTTGAAACGGTCGCGAGACAAATTTAATTTTTATCTTAAAATTAACTAAAATTTAAGATTTGTCTTAGCTAAGTCAGTTTTGTTGGAACGGGCCCCTGGTCTCTGGAACTCTGTGTGTCAACAATTAAATAAATGAATTTCATAAAGTGGTAGACCAAACTTGGATTGAATTTTCTGATGTCACTTCATTTCTAAAAACCACCCATCATTCAGAGCAGGCTCATATAGACCAGACAGGTACACTGAGAAAGACTTTGTTTCTAATATGTGCATTTTATATTTCAGCTCATTCAAGACGAACGCCTCAGAGTCTTCAAACTGCTTTGGAGCTTTTTACATATGGCGATGTTGGTGATCATTCGGTAAGAAACATGCAAGTCTAGCAAGTTTGTCAATTTTTTCTAAATCTGTACATACATGTGATACTCACAAAACTTGCCTAGACATGACTGCTGACCAATACATACACAGTATATCCAGTCTTGTAAACGTATTTTTCTAAACCTGACAAGCCAAGGTTCGAAATGAAAAAAAACAATTACCCAGAAACCAAGAAAAATGTATCATGTGCCCGAACCTAGAATAGGAAAAATCTTATCAACTGCATGGTTGTGGTGCTGTGATCGATTCCATGTTTTGCTACATTGCTGTAGTACTTAAACAATCATTGCACTGGGAGTGCACCTACCTTCCGTAAACGGCAGACGATGTAATTCTGTATTTTTCACTTTCAGTGTACAAATAACACATCCGACACGTGCGAGAGCACAGCTCACAGCAGGCCAACCTCCAATGCATATGAGAAGATGGAGCCTAACTTCTGGATGATACCATTTGCTTCTATATCTTTCGTTGACGTCATCGGTAAAGGAAATTTTGGGGATGTTCAATCTGCGACCCTCGTCAAGAACACTTCTACAATTAAAGTGGCCTTAAAACAATTAAACGGTAACTACGTATATTGCACCTGGTATTAGAGACACCTTGTTTACGTCATATGTTTTCAAATGTGAATTGAAAATAACACATTTCTGCTATTGATCTGAAAATCGTGTGTCTTCATACACATATAACAGTAACTGGATCGGCATTGTCTGATTAATAATTTACGTTATAGCTCTTGCCACAGACAAGGACAGGCTCGATTTTATTGGAGAGTTAAACATTCTCAGTCAAGTTGGAAGTCATCCCAACATTGTATCGTTGATTGGAGCTTGTGAACATGAAGGTAAAGTCTCTTCAGTTGACGCAGCACGTCTCGATGATCAAATTAAAGTTGGTTTATCAGTAATCATCTAGGCAGCGTACCGTAAGGCTAGTTCCTTGCGGGATAGCCGTCATTAGCCAAACGAACTGTTGTGAAAGGCAAATAATCACGCTACTGTTTCGCAAGTTAACTTGCAGTCTTGCTGGCGTGCACTACCGAAATGACCACTCTGGATTGCGATGGTGAAATGTCAAATTATCGAAGAAAACGTAATATTTCCGCTGTAATGCATGACTTCGAGACAGAAATGTCTCGCAATTGAGAAGGGTTAGAGAACGCACTCCGGTTGAGGTGCACTGCATAATCGTAACTTAACAGTCAAAATACGTTGCACCGTTTCTAATGGTGATACCATTGGGAGAGCGTTTCAAGACGATTTACATGTACAGAAACCCTAGTCATAACCAATCTCTGTTAGTGCAATCCTATACACGTATATGCCGGTGGTTTCAAGTTGAGCATACTTTGCTGTGCTCAAACATGAAATTCTGCCTGATTCCACGATTCCGTTTGCGGGAACTGGAAATAATCTAAGAAATTTGTCATGCTGACTGAATATAGAAAACTGCACTGCACTAAAACAAATATGGTGTTAATGAAATAGTGTAAATTTTAACCAACCTGTACCGTTATTATTCACCAAACAATAAACGGTTAACCATTTACATTCTGTAACACAGATTCAGGTGAAGAAGAAAAGATGGTTGATCGTGGGGCCAATAATTAAAATTACTCTTTACTTTGTACAAAACCTTTGGCAAGATTATTTTAATGAATATATAATACGAAGTACACGCATACGTGATCTCGAGATTAAGTGGGATTCCAAGTTAACCCATAGTAACATCACATGCTGGGCTCATTTCAACATCACTGTGATGACATTTACAGTAAGCGAATCGCATTTATGTTTATTTTTTGCTATCTGATATTATTCGTAGTGATGATTTTGTGTTCAATTCGAAACATTTCCTTTTTCTTCAAACTTTTGCTGTTACAGGTATTCTGTTTATAGCTACGGAATATGCTTCGAACGGTAACTTACGAACATTTCTACGAAACAGTCGCATGGACTCTGGTTACGTAAATGCTGGTTTCACGACAAGTCTCAGTGAGAAACAGTTGCTGCAAATGGCGCTGGATGTCTCCAGAGGAATGAAGCATCTTGCTGCTTCTAAGGTTCGAGAATGAAGTATACATGGTGCTTGTTGTCCAAATCCAATGTATTGAAAAGTATTACAGGCTACTATCAAGGGCACGAATGAAAGTTTGATCTGTAAAACAACAACGACTACGAATGAGTCGTCATTTTTGGAAGATTGTTCAGCGCTTCTCCCTATGTTTTCACTATTTTAGAGTTCAACTGATGCTTTAGGTCTGGGGCCTATCATACACCCTGCTTGGTGTATTGTGGAAGCACAAAACGTGTCTACTGTATCTCTTTTACAGATAATTCACCGTGACCTTGCGGCGAGAAATGTACTGCTTAGCGAAGACTTGACATCCAAGATATCTGATTTTGGACTCAGCAGAAAAGGAGACATCTATGTGAAACATACGCAGACCAGGGTTCCAATACGTTGGATAGCGCCCGAGTCACTCTTTGAGCAGTCGTATACAACAAAAAGTGACGTGTACGCTATTTTTACTTGGCTATGATTGACAAAGTTTTTAAGAGAATCATGAAGCCCTAACATGCACATTAAGTAAAGTATGTGAGGTCTTGTTTACGCTGCAGAATACTGAACGCAGAAGGTGATCCTGTATAAATGTATAACCGAACTCTGTAGTTGTATTTAGATCATTAAGATGGGGCTTGTAACTGGGATATTGTGTGACCACACTATTAAGATGTCTGTGTCTGTGACCATGTCAGGTAAAGCACTTCGTGAACAGAATGCATGCAGTGCTATCTCCAACACTTACCTCTGTCTCCCGGTATCCGAAACAAAATCCCAACGGCATGGGTCATCCTGACTTAGTGCTTAGAAATGGATTAAAACGATGGGGGCTGAAGGCAACAACGCCAACTCACCCACAGCGAAAAACGACTCTTGCTAAAAATTCTGTACCGCGACAATTGTTTCTTTTTTAGATTACTAACCTTAAAATTTTGCTGGTTGGTTGATTTGACAGCTTCTGGTCAAATTGGTTACAGTGCACGAAGATACGTTGACCTAAAGTAACGTGTCTAACAAATGCCTTGGTCATGTCATTAATTGGTACCCACCATCAAAGTGCTATGCATGTACATGCAACGTGACTGATGTGAATCACATTTTTGAACGATTGGTTAACCTTGATAAACTCTGTAGCACTTGACACTTCCGGTGTGAAGCAGTTTTGATGAACCGGGATCGCCACAACTTTTGATACGCAGAGGTCCTTCTTAACTAGATGGTAAAGCTGATTCATTGACATGTTCGGACATGTGAAAAAGTATTATGGCACTGAAAAGGCAATTCAAAAGCACATTTTTTCTGAGAATTTTTCGGTTTGTAGGATTCCAGTTTGTATTAACATAGCTGAAAAACACACTTGTTTTGAAAATGAATATAATATAGTGTTATTATGTCTGTGCATTTTCAGGTGGTCGTTTGGAATTTTGATGTGGGAGATCGTGACGCTTGGTAAGTTTTAAGACTTTTAAGTGTAATTTGCTAGCAAACATCGTATCTGAACGAAAATGGTGTCAGAATGTTTAAATAAATTTATTATTGGAGTAGTGTGACTACAAAGTGATATACACGTCTCTAAATAAGGATATTAAATTATGTTTGTACCAGGTATTGTGAAGCTCTTGCTGTAACGATAATTGAAAGGGACTCATCGCATTTGAGACGTGGTGTGCAGCAGCACAATGAACAGAAATAGTGTCATTAGAGCTTTCTCCCGTTCATTGTCTTTACCACACTATGCAGGTTCTGGCCATGGTAGTACTTCCTACACCAATAAAATTCTGCTCTTTCTTTCAGGAGGGACGCCGTACAGTGGAGCATCCAGCAGTCATCTGTTAGCTAAGCTCCAGTCTGGCTACAGGATGCCACAGCCCTGTAACTGCAGTGAGGATGTGTAAGTTAACGTTGAGTATTTCTTACTTACTGAAACTGTTTACAGTAAAGTTGAGTTAGTGCAAGTACACTCAAGTATACGATGAGAGTACGCCTTGTCCATAGATAGACTATGTACGCGTTTGCTCGGAATTCGAGATATGTTTACGCATTTAAGTTGAATGTTGCAGAGCATCGATCTGGTTATTTCGGCCGGATACAATTAGCCCTGTAATTTCATAAACCAGACATCCAGGAGTTCCGATTATTGGAGTACTCCATGCTAGGATGTATCTCCTTAATATATTTTATGGGTTGAAATCGAAATGAGAGTAGCAGCCGGTGATTCATGTGCACTATTTTTAAAAGACACACCAACCCTTGGAGGCCATACTTCTACCCCACATCAGCCCAAACGACAAAATTATTCACCAACCACACGAGTGTCTCTAATGATGTTTTTTCCTTTTAATTTCTTACCAGCTGCGCATACTTACATGTAGCATTCTTGGCATTTCCTGAGAACTAACAAATTTAAAAAAGTCCAAAAAATGAGCCGAAAATGGCTGCTTGTACTGACAATATGAGGCAAAAACAGGGAGGTATCCGGTCATTTTTGTGAGTTTTACCAAAATATTCAAAGTTGTAATTCGCATTGAAAACATAACACGGATAAGTAGACACCACGTTGCACATATTGGTTCGCACTTTGTATATACGGTGGTGCACCAGTGGCGAACTTAGGGGGGCAAGGGGGCCATGCCCCCCCTAAAATTTTTCCAGATACCATTTGGAAGTTCTGAGTGGGAATTGATGATTAGCATTTGCGCGCGCCCAGGGGGGCTCGGGGGGAGCGAATGCACAATGCATAGGCCTTGAACAAAGCACGTTTACCGTTTTTTTAGTGATAAGGCTCAAACACCAAAAAAATTGAGACCCCTGCTTATCTACATTTTAGGCTGGGTGCACGCATGTGGCAAAATTCGGGTTATCCCAGTGCACTGCCTCCCCCCTAACTCAAAATCGTGGATCCGCCCCTGTGCACCATTAAAAGCTGGTGGAGGCCACTGTACAAAAATGCTTTGTTGGATATATTTTCGTTAGATGATGATGATTATCTTGATTGCATTCTGACACTATAGGGGTAATATTCGGTGAATTATTACATTCTAGCTTACGGGATATCATCCTTACTGTTTTCTCTATTTTTATTGTTATTATTACCGTACAAACTAAGGATCAGCGCTAAGTAATCGCGGTACTTCAAATAGAATGTCTGTGCTTTCCGTTTCCTGTTTGGCCCAAGGTTTGCATGCTGCACTGTAACGATATCGAGGAGTGACAAACAAATTTTCGTTGTTATTTTAAACCCCCACCTGGAGTTCCAGTGCGATATTGGTCCGGAATGTAACTCATTTTCCGCTCCGGAAACGTTGGACAACTTCAATGACTTTAAACGATCGAGAAGGGGTTTTCTATACCTGTCTGTTTTGACGAAATACTGTGTATCGTAGCTTTGATCATGTGCTCAAAATTAACATAAAATTGAATTCTTCAGGTACGATTTGATGACAATGTGCTGGAGAGAGGTACCTCACAAACGACCATCATTTAACGTCCTCGCCCCCATGTTGGAAGACATGTTGACTCTGAGGAAGACGTTTATTTCTGTGAAGTGCGGTGACGATTTCATGTACGAAGTCATTGATTCAGGGAAAGACGACTGTTGAACTTTTATACCACAAAACAATATACTATATGCATAGCTTTTGTATTACTGGCTTTTTTGGTTTGTTTTCAGAGCCTTGAGCTCGGAATGTATGCAATATTTTTATGTATGGTTAATTTAACGCGAACGTAGCTTGTGAAACTAGGCAATGGACATGCGTGTTTTTAGTTTATCACTGTTTTTATTTCATTTTTCTGCAGTAATGTTTATGCCTTCTAAGTTCGTTTCTTGAAATGACACTAAACCTTGTTATAATAGACAATTTTAGCCAAGACTGACTCTGTCAACTGTCTATGTGATCACTTGCAGTGTCACAGTGTGGACCATTTGACCAGAGGGAGACAGTCTACTATCACAAATTTGCTCTATAGTAAAGACTGGAGTAATTTAATAGTTTAAAAGATTTGCGATCCCTTCGCAGTCAACATTTTTTCACAGGCTGACATTTGAATTAGTATCATTTTGAATTGATAGGGAAACATTGACAAAAGTGTGTTTGTGTTTTCTGTAACCGACTTCATTTCAGCCATAACAATGACGAACGGCGATTCCATGTGTTAATGCATTTTTTCAATGTAAATGCTTTTTTATGTCTTTTTAATTTTATTAACAATATCAGCACTCAGCGACCTCTCTTGAACCGGGATCGAGGTCTCAACTTACCTCCCGTTTATTCAAACATTCTTAATCATCGAAAGGCGGGAAACTTCTCACACATTGAGAAAGACCTGGCGGACCAGGTTGAAAAGTCTGCGCCCAATCTACACCGTATAAGTAAGTGGTTATCTTATACTGCATTTATTTTATTATTTAGCTCTTTTTCATGTGTCATTGCTATTCAGTATGTAAAATATAGGCCTTTATTGACACTGTAATTTTCTTAAATGCACAATTATTTTCGTTTTCTCTAAAACGTGGTTGAAATATTTGCCATAAGGAAATCAGTAGTTAAAATGTCCACGTAATTGGCTCATTGGTAGCAGGAGACGGAGAGGGTTCGTCTGCTCTTACTTAACCACCTCTTACGATTGTCAGACTTTGTTAAAACAACTAACAAATTTTATTTGAAACAACGAGATATTTTCTGATTCCTCGATAAATGGAAACACAAGAACTTAAGCCTCATTCGTAATCATGTGACCGCAATCTTCGGGAGGAAATTGCTATTTTTATTTTAATCATGAAATTACAGGCAACTCAGTTTTTGAAGTAAACATTTTACAGTTTTTATGCTCAGAATCTCTGAGACAACGGAAATGACAATCATGAAAATACTTTCTTAAAATAATGTCACATTTTGGTCGTTTGAAGGTAAAAGAGGTGCGACGTTATACATGACCTTGATATAAATGAAAGTTCAAAAAGATAGAAGGTTTTAAGACGTCCAGTTAAGGTATCGGAATATATAAAAACGTAAGTCGGATACTAGAATTTGCTAACTTGAGTTACTGAAGTTGCGTCTGTCTCTCACGAGCTTCAGCTTGGCCAGTGGTGCAACTATCGTTTTGGCCAATAGGTAGCCATTTAAGCAGACGATACAGGTTTGACCTCGTTTCCAAGTCTTCTAATTAAAACGCCACCTATTGACCAGAATGATAGTAACACAAGCCAAGCTGAAGTCGTCGCTAATTCACTTAAGCAGATTCCAGAATTCGGCTATTTGTATTTTGATTTTTAAAAGAATTTGAAAGATCGGACATTGAACCACCTGACATATTAATTAAGGTTTTTAGCGTGTACTGTAGGTCTAGAAAAAGCCTTCCTAAACAACTCGCAGGTGAACAAATAACGCACTTTATAACGAATTTCAGTCTGTATTTGTGGCTATTGCAATTTCGAAAACATGAAAGTCCACGAAAGTTGACAACGTTACTTCACGGATGTTGTTACTAGGCAACAACGCCACATGCTGGAAAAAGACTGTTAAAGGGGCATTTCGCCGGTATTTAGCTGTCAACGAGGGATCATCAAAGCAGCTATTATCTCTACTTCCGTTCAGAAAGCCAACTTTTAATTAAGGCCACTTCGCATTTGAATGTTGGTCTCTTCTTTTCCCTTACTCGGGTGAAAGGGATTTCTGGATTTCCATAGAACTCGTCTGATGGTTCGTCATTACTTGAGACTATACTCGCCTCATAGAATGACAAGCCCACTTGTAGAGACTATACTCGCCTCATAGAATGGCAACCCAACTGACTGCAGTGGAACAATGACGAACTGTCAGATCTTTCGAAGCCATGCAATGGCCACAAATTTGATTAAGAAACAATTTGAGGCCTATTTTGTAACAGTAAGTGCTCTAAACTTTGATGTTTTAGTCAGTGTGAGGATTAATTCGCCGTAAAGCATCCAACGTCGGTACTGGGCCAGCTAGAGACGGTGATCACTGCCAAGTGAAAAACCAGCCAATTTCGTGTCTTCATAATGTATTAAATATTTGGTCACATACACCAACTAAATACAGCGACACGACGTGTTAGTCAGTCATTTCACCAACCACCATCATTGTTACTAACAGCAGGAAGTAAAGATAGATATGTAATTTATTCATGACAAACGCCTTTTAAGTATGACTTAAGTAAGAAACCTGATCAGAAGGAAAATATTAGAAAACTTACGTACAACATTAAAATTAAATCAAAATATAAATTAAAGCCAAGCTAACTAGCTAATCGATTATCTATTTTAGATCAATTGCCTAATGGGGATGAATGAGGGCGGAGGTTATAAATACAAATAAAGAATAAATTTGCTCCATGAACTCATATTTTTGAGAGTAAAGCAATCCCATGGTTCTTAAGTACGCCAGCGTAAACCCCGCATTCATGAATTTTGCCCACGTGCATTATAGATATCCATGTAGTCCCCGAAATACGTAACTTAAAACGTGAAAATATAGAGAATTCTCGCGAATTCGAAAGGTCAAGCAAATGTCACATACGTCTTTTCTGTCTTAGAATTGCGCAACCCGTATCGCTTGAAGAGTGATGGGAGATTTCCAGCGGAGACCTGTCTTCGCTGTTGGTAGATTTTCACTACGAAAAGTTGGCATAGGGATCAACAGACTGGATGAATCTCTCTGCCATGTGGTACAGCGAGGTGTATTGGGCCTGAAAAAATAAATAATTATTTTAATACACATGTAGAGTAGAACACTGACCAGAGGCAGGCCTCTCAATCTTTTAACCCACGAGCTTAAAGAATCTGCTCGTCTGCAAATCCTCTCCAGTTTACATACTACATTTTACAACTTAAAAATAAACTAATCACGACCGTGGGGAACAGGGCGTGCGAATGCCACAGTCAGACCGTCCAAAGTATTTTTAATTTTATGGGATTTACTTGTTATTAAGCCTATACTTCATTGAAATTCAAAAGCTTACCACGTTAACAATGAACTGCCACCGGGAAGATCTGATCTTCTTCACAGTCTGGAACACGTCCACGCCCTTTTCAACTTTGATCTTCTCAAACAAGTTGGCAAGGGCACACAGATATCCGCTACGTGCACAACCGTCCCTTCAAAGAAGCGGTGAAAACGGTAAAAATCAGCGGCAAGTTCTGCAGTTCCAAGACACAGACGTATGAAACCGCATGGCGGTATTTTACGATGACTTGCGCGGTCTCACTTTTCACGATATGCAAGAGTCCACGGTTTCGAGTTGAGCATGCGTAGCGCGAGCACACTGGCATGGGAAGAAACTACACGTAGGTAGAGTGAACATATTTTACACTTTTGAAGGTTTCTCTAAAAATAGTTCATAAGAAACCTTTGATAAGAAATTGATGCCACCAGCAGGTTAATATTGTTGGTTTGTTTGGATACAGGAGCTTATAGATTATTTGTGACATTAGTTTTTATCCGAACCTCGGCACTGATGGACTATTAATACAGTGCTAATTGGTGACATTTATAATGTACAATTATAATTGCATGATGATATCAATTTAAAACATTTAAAGACATAAATACGGATCCCGGGGTGGACTTCTTGAAAACGGGGGCAACCTTTCAAATATACCGATTTTTACCCAAAACATTGGCATCTCTTTAGGCAAACTACGGCGTAGCATAAGTGGGGAGGGAACATAGTTTGTAGCCATGTCCGGAATGGCATTGTTACGAACTTTGACAATAGAAATCTTTCGAAAAGTTTTATTTTTTAAATGTCCTCGTTACTCTCCCGTCCACCTATATAGGTAACTTACATGTACGAGAATTGCTTTGTTTGATACGCTTAATGATATATTCAAGATGGTATACGAAATCGTGGACTCGTGTATTAACTGTCTTCATGGAATGCAGACCGAGGTCTAGAATCTAGATTCATAAGCGAAACTTCAGCAATCACGCGCACGACCAGGCTACTAATCTGCAAAATTACTCGAAGGTGCAGCACAACTGGTCAATTTTCGTGTCCAGTACCGGGTACAGAGTTTAGACTACCACATTAACCTTTCTGGTAAGCGTTTTATTTGTAATTAATGCAATGACTCTGATGTAAGGTATCAACATTACTCACAAACATTGCACTGCGACAGCATGCTCTCCAGTTTGGTGTCGAGCCGATTCCACAATCTCAAGAAGCTCGATAAGTGCACTTTGTACACCCGCTGGTGGTACAGCCAGTTTGTTTGACCAACCTCTCACTTCAAAATGTTTGATTGTCCGACCTCTGTCGTTTGGCTGAAAGCAAAGACTCATTTGAAATAGACCTTCGGCAAGAAGGGGTGCGATTTTTTAACTCTTCCCTCGACGTCATGGTGCTCTCGTGTAGCTGCACAGTGGAATTCAACCCAAGGTTTTGTAGGACTTCATCTTCAGGGCTATAGACACCTTGTTAGACGTTATGTAACGAAATGACAATATTGTCCCATTTTATCTATTCGGTGGGGAACCCCAGGAGAGTCTATTTTAGTTCGGTTTATCATATTATTTCTTATATTTATTCCTCTTATTTTCCGTAACTATGATGGTCTGTGGAAAATCCTTGGTTTATGTTTTCACTTCATTGTGTAACAATTATATAAAAACCATCCTACTCTTTTATATTCCATTCTATTCTATTATATTCTAAATTGTTTGCGGTTGTGAAATAATTGACAGGAAAAACAAGTAAACCAGCATATCGGTACTGTGCAGTCTTCAGAAATTAATTTGGCATCGAAATAGATTCGGAGACTCACAGTCTCATCTTTAAAAATCATGCGCACACCCATCCTAAAAAAGGGAGGCTGTAATTTGTGAGAATGTGGACCTTTTACTAAAAAATGGCTAGGTTCAGAGGTTTGAGTTGTCCATCTGCCTTTTTTGTGGACGTTTGTCTCGTTTTCTATTGTTTCGGACTCTTTGTGTGTCTGAGGCTGACCTTTTTGCTCACTTCGCGAAATGGGGGGTCATTTGAGTCCCCCGAGCCCCCGTGGGTGCACGCTTGAAAATGACACTGTTCTTGTGTTGTCTTTGGGTCACCTTGACTAATTTCCTGGTTAAACAACTGGCATACAGTATTCATCGTAGTCCTACGAATAGTTTTGGAGAGATAATGGTTTACATAGTGCAAACTAATAGAACAGTCAGAATCCACAATGTGTAGGCATAAAGGCTGGGCTCTCACAAAGATAGGCTTTATCTCATCGTGAAATCACTACGAAAATAAAATGGTGGGTACAAATGCATGTTAAAAGTAAATTCCAGTCCAGTCAACGTGCTATGACCTCTGTATTCTACTCAATATCGAATTTCATTTTTAACAGTTTCCACTTTTCTTTTTAAGAAAAGTACAGGAGTGAGTTATGATTCACGTAGATGACTGTCTGATTCCAGATTGTTTTTTATCACAGCAGAAATAAAGCTACATGCGTATGAGTTTGAAACTCTGATGTCCATTTTTACTCGGTACTTCATTATTTCTTGTGTTTTGTGGCTGGACTAAACAATCATCTGTGTGAACCGTGACACACTAAGCCACAGAGTAACAAACACTTAATCTTAATCGTTTCAGGGAAGTAGAGTTAAAGTCAATCACAATTTCGATTCGCAGTTAGGAAATTAGACTACAGAACGAGAATTTTGTGACAAGCAATGTAGCAGTTGCAAAGAACGTAAGACTAAAAATACAAGCGTGATAAGAGTGCATAATGACTTTCTGTCACTCGACACTTACGGTTCCTGTTAGGCAAGGAGAATTAAGGGAAATTAGAGCTCTTTCAATACTGTCCTCGCCATGTCAGATGACCACACACTCTTCACAATTCCTTTGTATGTGTATGTGAATAATCGACGCTGGCGCCTAAACCCGAGATGACGCACGTCATGGACACAGCTGTAGTGACATACCTTTTTCATAGTGTCAGTCAAAGTGAAAGTTCTCTGCTTAATGACGTCATTGTGGTGACATCTGGAACCAACGAATTTAATCTCATAACGCTCGAAAAGCATCGTTCCTTCATCTGGCCAGTATTGAGGGGATTTCTGAAATAAGGAAATATAAAAACTAAACTTAGACAGGTGATCTCTTCGTAGGGACTTATTACAGGACTGGTTTTGCTTCCCGTTATGCCTTGGTTACGTGAAGCTTACAATGTCTATTAAATGCGGTTACCGCAGAAAAATGGTCATATTGGATGACCGTCGGGCGACGATCGGTAGCGCCAACTAAAACGGCATCAACAAAACCCCAATCACTTCTGCTTATCCCATAATAGTCCGCTCGTGCTAAGACTCGGAGTTCGATCGATATGTGGCCAGTCATAAGGAGGCTTACAAATGACATTTTTGCAACTTTTTTGGAATAAAGAAAATATTAGAAATCGATTATTTAATCGACAACTTTAAGGTAACATCAAGTGCTATGCTCTTTACAGAGGGCGTGCACAATCAGCAATCTGCAACGAATCTCACATGATCTTTTCCTTTGGCATCGTTCAACATGACAATAACGTGACATTCGTGATCGTGAATCATCCTCCAGAAATCACAAACGGTGTTGGGTAACGGACTTTGTGTTACGATGAAGGCATCGCGTTGATTATATCCCTGAAACGATAGCAAACGGAAATATTGTAGAACCGCTTCTGATAAATATATGCGAACGTTAAAAAGTTCTAATATTCTGGTATCACTATTTATTTTGGTAAAGAAAGCAACGCATCCCTTAATCAGACACGAAGCGGGAGTTTGCAAATAACTGACAGCTCCAATCACCACTCGTTGACCCATGATCGGCGCAAAACATGATACGCCGTGACAAACCAACTTGTGGAGACTGAACTCAAGCAACAGTCAGTTCTCTGAAATACCTAATTAATTAATTTCATTAAGTCACACTTTCACCACAGAATGTGATCAAGTGTTAGTTTTGTGATGGACAGGTGTATTTGCACATGTAGCATCTTTCAATCAACGTATGAAAAACAGAAGAACAGTCTCCATTATATTCACCACCTCTCTGTTTGCTGTATTGTCTAAGACACATTTCCGGAGAAACATGGGGAAATTTTCATCCGTGTTCAGGACTCTTAACTTGCCGAAAAGTCTACAACAGCTTAAGGCAGCATCCCACTCCGCTAAATAAATTCTTCCCTGATGGCAAGGAGACTGGCTGCGACTACTTAGTTAAACAGACCACTGAATTACTTGTCGAGAGTCACACCAATGGAATAGCTGTTCCCTTAATGTAAGACTATTTATTAGTGCAGGCATTTCATGCATTTCCATGCGTTTATAAGTTGTTTTACCTAATAATTTACACGTGCAATCAGGAAGTCATTACTATGGGTACGACTTCCTCGTGCAATGAATATCTGTAGCCCATATATTACACAGCCAGTTGCATTTCTGGTCAGCAGTGTAATCTGTATATAGACTCAGTGATACGGCTGAAACAAGTCTTAAAAACGTTCAACTGGGGCTAGTCAAAGTCAAGGTTCGCGGATTTTACAACAAGTTAGATGCCAGTTATTTAGTGTAGGATACTGGTTCTCAACATCAGAGACCCATGTAAGTGACTATAACGAATGCAGGCAACTCGTGTAATTTGTCACGTGTCCAAATGGCACAAGTTGGACGAAAAAGAAATGACATATATGAAAGTAATCATTTTAGTTATAAAGCAGCCAGTGCATTTCAAATAGAGACGGTTAACACTGACGTAACGACATCCAACATTGACACAGTACTTACATTAACACAGCACTTACATTGGCACAGTGCTTACATTGGCACAGTACTTACATTGACACGGTACTTACCTTGACACGATACTTACATTGACACGGTACTAACATTGACACGGTACTAACATTGACACAGTACTTACATTGACACTGTACTTAATTGGCACGGTACTTACATTGACACGGTACTTACATTGACACGGTACTTACATTGACACGGTACTTACATTGACACGGTACTTACATTGACACGGTACTTACATTGACACGGTACTTACATTGAAACTGTACTTACTTTGGCACGGTACTTACATTGACACGGTACTTACATTGAAACTGTACTTACTTTGGCCCGGTACTTACATTGACACGGTACTTACATTGATACGGTGTTTACATTGACGCAGTACTTACATTGACAAATACAGCATTAATATAATCGTTTCCGCCTTTTTCTGCCGCAGTCACCAAATACGGCCTTGACCTTCCCACTGAAATGATATTCAATATATTTATACGTGAGAATTTGTATCCCAAGTAAGAACGAAAGCATCGATTCAACACAAACGAAGCCGGTGAATTTATCAAGTTGTTGATTAGTTTGGTACAATGCCTGTTTTAGATATCCAACATCAAAGTACTCACGCGGAAGAATATGTTGGTCTCTGTTCTTAGGAACGTTTTCTTTTAACCGTCCTGCGGCGTATTCTTCATCGTCACCGGCATGACACAAGCGGTTTACTGTCTACAATGCAAGTGAATCAGTTCCAGCCGTGTTACTCTTAACTTCAAACCTCTAGTAACAGGGCAAACTAATCTTCTGGATTCATATACAGAAATTGAAGTTCAAAATAAAAAAATGACAAAGGCTGCATGTATTTAAATTCATAAGCATGCAAATCATAGAGCGTTCAGTAAATTGCTAGGCGGGAAAGTATAGGGGTGCAGTCCGTTTTGAGCTAAGCAACAAATCAAATGTTTCTTAAAAACACAGGTGTCTAACTTTTTTGCAGGCATCCATACGTTTAAGTATGGATGCCTGAAAAATAAGTCCTTGCTCTTCTGATTAACAAAATCAAATTAGATTTCTGTTCTTTACAAGATAATTATGGATACCTCCGGGGCGTTTGTGCACCAGAATAACGCAATGGCGGACCGAGACTCACCCTGAACTCTTTCTGGAGAATACTATCGGTGAACGTGAGTTCCTTCAGACGAGACACAAACTTAGCCGTTGGAATGAAGGTGTCGCCACTGTGCAATTTCTCTACCATGGCGGTGTAGATGAACTTGTACTGGTCCTAATGTGAAAATGTTAGATAAATTTTGTGGTCGCAGCACTAGTAGGCCCAATGTACTTGTCATTGTTTTTGTAGGATTGGTTATTGACAGAAATGGTTACATCTCTTCAACATTAGCACTATTTTCAAAAACGCTCGCTTGCTCTACAAATATTCACAGTAATCTAAGAATAACTAGAAAGTGTTTGTTTCACGAAACAACTGCTTTCGTCTTCCAACATTAGCACTGCTCAGTTTTTCTTCGTCAAGTCGATATGATTTGAATAGACTAGGTGAAGGGAAACTCGATAATGACAATCACGTGACCAAAATGAGGACAATATATAACAAAAATGCAATACGGTGGTCCTTTTACAGATAGAAAATAACTAACTAAAATGTGTGCAACCAGACTAGCAATTTGTCGGATATCCATCCATCCTTCTAAATAATGACTAGACATCTGTGTCGACGGCTTGAGTTCCCGCCATCCATTGCGCGCGCGATGTTTTTCTTTAGCCCAAACGATCAGCTGGTTTCGGTGATTAGGCAGTGTGACCTGATGTGACAGGTGCCCGCTTTCTTTACTCGAGGTCGTCGATTCGAGTCAAACGTGGCCACACTGCTTAACCCTTGACTCAGGTTTCGAGCTTGTCGGCTCAGTTTTAACAAAGTGTATGGAATTCCAAGTCTGTCAGTCGGTAACGTGAGCGGGTTTTACACGTCATCGCGCTCGCGTAGACTCATTTACTTGTAAATCTATCTTGTAGCGGGTTACTGCGTTCCAGGACGAGTTTACACGACTACTGAATGCATCTCAGTTAACCCTGAAAGGCGCTTGAACCCAAGCCATATGATTGGCATGAAGTGTATGCTGACCGACATTCCTTGTCAAACATTGACATCGCTGTGGAAATGAACCCCTTGCAATTCCCTCAAAATTTGGTCAATTCGCAGCTTGTCAATCATTCTCGTGTACAAGTTAGTAGAGAGGTCAAGTGGACGATTGAATTACGCGATAATTGACTTCATATTGTGAATGTATTGTGTCCATTCATTAACTCGGGAATCGGAAGCCGCATCAATATAAAATTTTGCCTAACGCGCACGTGTAAGGTAAGTACAAGCAAAGGTGTAAACTGCGCATGCGTTAGCTAGTAACAGACTTCCCTAAACGTGTACAAGATCACCTGCAAATATTTTCTTATGCTGATTAATTAAGTTTTTTCTTTTGTTGCGAAACCAAGTTATGGTAATATAATATGATATAGCGCAAAATATCCAAATCTGGTTCTTCCTTGCGTTAAAGTGTTGCTTTGGCTATTTGTCTATTCCAAAAATGCCATTTCATTAATTATTCCCAGAGATAACTAAACACGTTCCAATTCACCTTTTCTCTAATTTTTCTCCAGCAACCTCTATATTATTTAAAATCTCAAGTTTTAACATGCAGGCACTAGATACATTTCGGAAAATGGAATTGATGTGCCAATTCTGAACACTGCGTTTGCACATACTAGCGTTTGGACCATATTCACTCGCTGCTGGCGCAGTTGCCTAAGTTGGCCCATAACGTCAATTGCTCCTTCTGCCTCTGCTTGATCGCACAGAATGTCCATCATGATGAAAGTACCAGTTCGACCAACGCCGGCACTGCAAGAAGTTGACATGAAACTGTTACAACGATGAAACTAACTTCCCTGCGAAGTCTCCCCTGCAGCATACCTCAACTAAACTTTTACATGTTCACGGTACCACTTATTAATAGACTTTCGGCTACAAGTTTAATGCAAGTGCGAACGTGTGAGTCGCAGGTTCATGCTCACGTGTTCGTTGTGTTACGTTTTTTGTTTCGGCTACACGCACGCCCACTTTAGTGGTGGCGCTGAAGTCAATGACCAAATCACAGACAATAATCTGTTCGATTTGGCGCTGTTTGATGACTTGAAGCTACTGGGCGTTGTCGTGTTCATATTAGATACGGATGATAATTTAAGAAAAGCATATAACAAAAGCATTCGAATAGAGTTTACGTCTATGCCAGAACAGCTAGTCATTTTACCGGTGCTTTACTTCAGCCGTCCATATCAAACACATAACTAAATAAATTTACACAAAAATGGTCAGCAAACCATGAGCAATTGTTCTTTCTTCTGTTAGCTTTTACAGTGTCCTGCTGCAGCGAGTTTGCATCAAATTCGCTTACAAAGAACAAAATTCTTCCCAAAAGACTGCTGTGTACTGTCAATTTGCCCACGCTAGTTGTTAGGGAAATTATCCAGTGAGTTACGGAAGGATGGCAATTGCCGGTTTATCTCGGAAGGTTATGAATAAGTGTAGAGTTATCGATGTATTGACCTTCCGTGACAATCGTTAATTTCCGTGGGGCACACTGACACTAAGCAGCGGCTTTTTAGGAAGATTTTTGTTTTTTGACTGCGAATATGTTGCAGTAGAGCAGGACACCGTAATTGCTATTAGAAGAAAGAAAAATTCCTCATGGTTTGCTGAACCAGTTTTGTGTCAATTTGTTAAGTTTTGTGTTTGATATGGACGGTTGAAGTGACGCACCAGTGGAAATTCCTAGTCCCAAGTGTCATACCTTGTAGTATATATATAATGTATCGGATTGGAGACTATCATAAGCTGGGACGCCTGTGCGTATGACAAGACAAAACGCGAAAATTTAGGTCATTATTGTAACGTAGTAAGCAAAGAAGGTCGACTTCACGCATTCACGTTCACTTTTTTTAAAATGTGTGGTAGAAGCTCTCAATTGTTTCGGCTTTTGTTTATATCCGTTCATCGGTGAGGAAAAGTCACTTTATAAAGCCTAAAACCTGCAAAGAACAGTTTTTTATAATCTATTTGTTCTCTAAAACAATCATTTAGCATTCCAGAATGGAATGGAGATATTCTTAACGTGAGGGGTTGGACGCAACAAAAATTTGGGTCAACATCTTGCTGTACAGCAGTAAGCAAAAATGTTACCGCAATGGCAGATCTAGGATACCACAACAGGGTGGCCCAACATCCTCGGGGAATTGGGCAAAGCGCAATTGTATGTGNATCCTCGGGGAAATTGGACAAAGCGCAATTGTATGTGTACGGCCCGAAAGTTGCGGGGGCTGACGATCTTCTGTTGAGAAAATTTATGTCGATGGACTAAAAATACGGCAACGTGTTTCCGCATTTGAGACCCCCCCCCCTCTCATTGAAAACGGTTCATAGCGATTTGATGAACAAACTGCGTAATTCAGGTATTATGGATACATACAAATCGGGAGACGTTCTATCGAGCTGTAACGCATGTTGAAAATACCTGCAGTGAACCACGGTCGGTACACCGTCATTATCGTCTTGGATGTGGCTTTTGACGGTTTGGTGGAACTTCCACAGAGCGGAAGAGTTGCTGGGAACTCCGCTGTCTGGCCAGGACGTGAAGTGGTACTGGGTGGTCTCCAGCGGCTCAGCTTTCGTTTCCAGCTGTTTCCAAATTGCGAATGTAATTTGTAGAAGTTGAATTTTTATGAGTTGTGGCTTGTCTCAAGATTACATATATATTTACATTGTTTTTAGAATATATTTTACATCAATAGGAGCATTTAAGAAGTAAGTGTTATAGATTATGAATCATGCACTTGAGTACAAATTATTTTAAAGGTAACGGCCATGCTAAGTACATTATGAGCTTTCACTTATATACCTGAACTATTTCAAATTTCCTTATGGTGTAATGGTCCTCTCTTTCAATATCAACAGGGACCACCTTGATATCACCGTGTGTTATCGCCGTATTTACAGGCCAGTACTGCTCACACTTGCGCTACAGTGATAATATTTACAGTACATCAACCGTAGCAAGTAAGCTAGATGTGTTGCCAGTCAGGACGTCAGGTTGATAGAAATCTTTTATGAGATTGTTTTTCGGATTTAAAGAACTGTGACATAACTTTCTTACAAGGTTTGCTCAAACATAATGAAAATTATGAATAAAGACTTTTAATACATTTCCCCTTTTTTCGACTACTGCATTTAAAGTGCAATTTTTGCTTTCAGCAGAAGAATTGACCAACATCATATAATACAAGCATTGAGATGCAGTGGATCAACGCTCAACAAAAGTTTTCAGGATTTCTATGTAGGATTTCTAATGAAGTTTCCATTGTCAACATTCTATATAATCAATTGATGATTCAAAAAGGAGAAATCATCTAGTGCTTACCTTGCCGTCTTCAACACACTTTGTTACCATGACGATCCTTCTCACTCCTTCTTGCCATATCATTCTCCAAAAGTCGTCCACAGTGTGTTTGTTGGGACCTACAATAAGCAAACGAACAGAGGTACGAATCAGAGCACCAACACTCATTTTCAATATACTATCTCCTCTTCATTTTAGGTAAACCTTCATGAGAAGAATTTAATTTTTTCAAAGCAAACAGTTTTTGTTCAGAGTTTACGTTTATTTTTTTTCTTCCCATAGAATTTATGGGGATACGTCATCGAGAAATGGCCATTCGATTTGATGTGTGTCTTCCTTCTATTGCATAACTGGACTTTGTTGACGAAAACACTGAACACTTTTATGAAATCGATAGTAAGAAATGCAACTATAGGTTGTAATGTGAGAAACAATCACATTTTGGGAACATCCTTTGACTTTTCTCATTTTACATTCTTAATCAATAAAAATGAAGGAAATGATAGTCGTCTTAGTTCAAATTTACTCAATTTAATGACAAGGTCTTTACAGACGTACTCTACTCTTCATGCACAATACACATTATTTTGTGAAGACAGACAAGATTTTTCAGTTATTGTACAAAAGAACAGTCAGATTTCTAAGCTTAGAAGACGCTTAATCATTGGTTTAAAATCAAAATGCATAGTGTTAATTAAAAGGAAACTCTTCGTCATATCCTTACCAATTGTTGCTATGAACGCCTTCGGGCTGTTGTAAGCATCGATATAGCTGGCGTTAATGTAGTCTGAGTTGGCATCGTGTGGCAGAGTTTCAAGAACAACACGGTTCTTGTCATCTACAAATGATAGTCCAGAAATAACTGCAGTCACTGATAGAGGTGAGGGTGTGTAAGTTAAAAGAAAATGTTCAAGTCGATCTTACTGAGCCGTCCTCTAATTCATTTCGCAAACACTACATTTCAGACAAGCTGACTCTATCACATACTACTGCGTGGTTAATATCTCCCGCGCGAGGCACGTTAGGTTCCAACACCATTTATGTCACAAAGCTGACAACTTGTTTGACATGGGCGATCGTTTCCTGCTGGTGATGATTATCTGGTGCCACGTTACTCGAATAAGTAGACTTTGTAATACGCTTGCTCCGGTTCTTTAAAGTTAGATTTTTCCATGCTACAGTGAATTTTTTTCATTAGATTAAAGTGAGTAAATGGTAATAAGGCTAAAACAAAATTTAGACATGTCTATTTCAAGAGCAGCAATCACAACCGATGTGGAAGCAGGTAATGACGTGTGTCCCCTTCAATATAGAGAGCGACATGATCTCCAAGATGTATTTCTCTCAGATCAACAAAGTTATATTCTGGAGTAAGAAACAGTACACTAACACTACTGGTATATTTATAAATTAC
The DNA here is from genome assembly GCA_002633005.1 of Phoronis australis. Taxonomy (NCBI): domain Eukaryota; kingdom Metazoa; phylum Phoronida; family Phoronidae; genus Phoronis; species Phoronis australis. The sequence goes on along the minus strand of NMRA01000660.1, from coordinate 15,487 downwards.
ATGTCAAAATGTTCTTGAAGCGATTCTTCTCCTTGTTCTTTTCCTTAGAGCCGGCGTTATGGGGGAAGATGTGTTCATTCGGTAGGCTCTGTAAAATATCAACAAACATTCAACGTCATTTACACCACATTATGATCACAACAACGGTCATCTGAAGACAGCAGGAGGAAGATATAAAATTTCTTCATTCAGGAACGAATCACCAAATAACAGCGTAGGATAACACAGTGCTTATTACAAACAGTACATTGAGGTCTGGTTCATTAGGATAAATGGTATTTGCTCAACATTAAACACATAAAATGTGATATTTCCGTTGCGTTGGGCAAATTAGTTCTCCCCATTCGACGTGAACCCTTCTGTAGTACTTTTCTTTCGGTGAAAACCATTTGAAGTTGTTCAATGGCACAACAAACAAAAAAAAAACTAGAGGAGGCACCAACATTGGTTCGAATTTCTACATAGTTGCATATGAAGTTAAGACAATCAAATGATTCTCTTCTCAAATTAAAGTGAAGTGAGGACGGAAGCCGTTTTCGTCTTCGCAAGTTGGTCTTTATAACTCTCCCACCAAACTGTAAATAACAGGGTATCTGTTCAACAAAACGTAATAGTCTGGGAAAGACGAGGCTTCTACGGAAGACGTATCTTTGACCGAGATTTAGGAGCAGGCAGCTTAGCACTGCAGTCAAGAGAGAAGACTTCAGAGCGAGTTAATTGCTGTTTGGGCAAAAATGGCATGGAACTTTAAACTGCCGTGTTTATGTTTGAAGAATACAAGAAACAATGTCCCGAACAACCCCGACCAGAATTCCGAGAAAAGTAAAGCATTTCCCATTAAGTATATTTTTGCCGTTTGAACTGTTGAGAGTGAGGAATTAAAATGACGTTTGCCAAAACTTTGCAACGTATAAACTTCTTAATTTGCAACACATCGTGAAAGCAAACGAGTGGATGAAAAAGCAACTTAACACAAAAGCCTTACTATACCTCGTATTCCCTCACAACTGTGTCGTCACCGAACGCTCGCCCAACATACGAAACTAAGTCTTCAATTTTGATAGGTTTGTTGAAATCTTCGTACACTGGCTCACATGGGGGTGGGTGGGAAAGTTGCAGACTTGAGCTCGCAAACGCCACATTCGCGTAAGCATTGTTGCCACTATTGTCAACAGGATTCTCTAGAATGAGTGGGAAATATATCAGACGTTCGTTCTGTACCTTATAATTCAAAGAAATATATAATTGAAGCAGGGAACTTTTCACAATAGTTTAGAAAGAAACATATTTTCGAGTGGAAGTTGAACGAGTTCATAAGTTACCTCGTTTTATAGAGCCACCAAAAACAGTATTGGAAGGGAAAAGGCCTGCAAAGCAATGTTCGATGACATATTACAAAAATATATCCTCGAATTGTTTAGAAAAAGCTTCACACTCCAACAGTAAAACATTTAACTTTGGTATGATCAAATTTTGCGACAGGCATATCAACACTTAATTGCTTACTCGACGGCAGGTTTTTCAAGAATTACGGTTAATTTCTAGTAAGAAGTTCCTGAAAGCTGAGTAAATTCCTCCAAAAAATACTTCTTAATGAAACTGTACACAAAGCTGTCCTCGTGAGCGTTAATTTAACCAAAAGGAGAGACAAATGACGTTAAAATGTTTCAGCACATACTGACAAGGTACCTAAATTACATGATTAACGGATTGCAAAACAACATGTTGGACGCATAAAACACGACTCATGTACCTGCAAACACCGTTCAATGGATCAAATACACGTGATCGGACTTACAAAACACGATTCATTCACCCAAAAAACAACCATGACTTATATTCACTTAAGAACACAACAAACGGACCGCCAAACACTTTTTACGGAAACCATTTAGATGTTGGCTTAACAGTGGTGTAATAGGTGCTAGATTAAATATAATTTTGATCATATGTTTGTCTGTAATGTGATGTAATTGTTGTGTATTAGAAACAATAAACGTTTTCTTAACTGCTTATTCGTTCTAAAATTTATTGGCGTCCAAAACCTTTTTGTATCATCAGTTCTGAATATTGACATTGAGAGTGGCGACTTCGGTTATCTTGCTTTCTTCTAAAAATGAAATGGATCGTTCGAATTCCGTAAAAAGACTTGCTGTTTGGCCAAAAAACAAATTTCTAGGAAAAGGTGTTGCTAAAAGCAGGAAGGTTGATCAATTTCTTTTCTGGGTAGTAATAATCACTTATTTCGCGCTACTTACCCGGTAAGACGGCGAGTTTGTGACTGTTTATTAGACATGCGTTATGGGAGTGAACTTTGTTTGGCGGTGCGTGTATCGTGTTTCTACGTGAATGATAGTCCGTGGCCGTGTTTTTTGGGCTGATAAGTCGTGTTTTGTGAGTCCGATTTCATGTATGAAAGTGAGTGAATGGTGTTTGCAGGTGCGTGGATCGCTTTTTGCGTTCGACACGGTGTATCGCAATCTCCTAGCCTTGTAGTTTAGACATTTTGTACTATATGACTATCAACTTTAGCGAAGATCCACAGTTTTCAGACATTAATGTATACGAACAATATCGCCACATGCGTGAGGCAGCTAAGGAATGATAGTATGACTACAACAGATATAACGGGATTTTATGTAAATAATCCCATGGATGTGTGTTCGGAAAATGAAAACTTCCAGGCGTTTTAGTAACAACAATTCAACGCCCGGGCGTTTATTCGAAAAAGGGACGCGTGAAAACGGAAAGTCGTAGTTTGGCCTACGTAAATACGAGCATGAAGCGCGATATGTATTTTTGTAAATGAAACAACCCTTCTGGGTGTATTGATATTCCTTAAAAGGACTGTTGTGAATACGTTGATATCTGTTAATAATGTTAATTGTGCAATAGACAATCAGTTTTTTGTAATATCTGCCCAGCTGGACAACAAATTTAATGTGCATGAAGCTCCCAGATCTCGTTGTGGCACAGATGATCGTAACCAAGCTGGGTCAGCAGAAAATTTGGAGGAGGAGCAGGATGAAGACATTGACATGGACTGAGTCCACATAGGTCTATGTTTAGAGGTTTCATGACTTTGGCACTTTACTTACAACTGTTTTTAAATTTTAATTTAATAAATGCATAAATCGTCAACACTTTGTTCGTTTTCATAAAGTATAAATGCTCCACAAATTTAAATTGAATTTGTGATTAAAGTGGGCTTTTAAGAGGAATTTTCGAATTAACTCTCCACCATCTGAACACTTGACCCCAGAAGTAAAACACCAAATACATGTAAACGCGCATGGGCATAATTTTTCGGGAGGGCTTATCTACGGAAAATCCAGATAGTGAGTTTTTGTTCACTGTTGCTCCTGTTCTTGAAACTTTGGAAAACGCTCGTTGAACTCGAATGTGTTCTGTGACTTCACCACACACATTCAAGATGACTGAACCCTAGCAATGCTGCGGCTCACCTTCCTTTTACGATCCAACTGAACATCCGGGGACATCTTTTTCTTGATAGATCGGCGACGTCTGAGAACACAGTGAGGTAAAATTAATGAATGCTGTTAATTAAACTTGTTACTCAAACTTCGAGTTTTAGCTTAACGAGTAGTTTGATGTGCACAATTGTGCCCAAAACAGTTTTTATACTGTCCATATGACACAGGTTTGGCAAACAACATCAGAAATGCCCATTACCCTGAGTTCCTAATTTTTTAAAATAAAACATTATTAATTTCAATATTTGTATTTGAAGATCTATACTAAAGATAAACCCTATTCACAGAGGGAGATCAATAGAAGAACCAAAAGGAGGCAAGGTCAAGCTATGACGTCATATCGAATGAGTAGAAAATGAAAACAATACCTTTGATTGAGAGCCTAGCATGAGACAATACAGATTTCCTTCCAGACACTCTTACCTAAGGTAAACAAGAACCACGATGACTGCTACCAAGAAGAATGCTGCAACACCACCTCCAGAGCCGCCTATCGTTAATAATCAAATGGAGGCAAGGTCCAGCTGTGACGTACAGTCGAACAGGTAGAAAATGAAACCGATACCTTCGATTGAGAGCCTAACATGACACAATACTCACTTCCAGACACTCTTACCTCAGGTAAACAAGAACCAAGATGACTGTTACCAATAAGAATGCTGCAGCACCACCTCCAGAGCCACCTATCGTTAATAATCTTTCTTGTTTGTAGTTCCTTGCTGGAATCGTTGACAAAAACTACATGCAGTGCCATATAAGATTATTTCAGACACAACTAGTACGCAATTACATCCAACAAACATTCGTAACGCGTTTAGTTTAGAAATGCTGTTACGTTCAGGACGATCGAAATTACTGTATGACAAGCAAAACTAAACTAGTAACAGTTCCAAATAGTTCAGGTCATAGCTATTAGGGCTTACGAACCACAAATATATTGTTAATCTGAAAATTACCTTCTAAATAACCTCCTGGAGTAAATCCTTTAAACTGGTATAGTTGAAAATGTGCCTTCGTCTCCTGAAACAAGTGAACGTAAGGGTATGATTAAAACATGGCAATTGATTTTGTTGAGATGCATAACACACAGTAAATAAGACGTCAACAACGTCTTATGCTTTCAGAAAATATATAATCGAATCAATTACAGAACACTGTGTATACTCACGACAGCATTCTGAACGACGACTCCCAAATAGAATCTGTATTTTTTGCTTTCTTCAAGCGCCACGTTTGTATAGCCTCCATAAACTTTTCCGTCTCCAATAACAAAGCTTTCCTTCGCAAGCATGTCATCAAGAGTCAGGTTAGCAGTTATGTAACGATGACTACCCTTAGCTCTTGCCTCCGAGAATCCTTTTAACGTTGACACGTCAATCAACTCTGCGTTTTTACGAGTGGCTCTCATCTCAACAACCACAAGGTAAAACCTGTTTAAGAGCATTTTAAATTCAGTGTATTTTTCCAAGGGATGTCATCATTTCAACGAAAAGACGCATTTATGATCGACATATGTCCCGGATAATAGATAAATGATACGTGCGTCGCAAGCTCGTTACCAGAGATGAAAAGAGATTGATATAGGCGATATAAGGTCATTTATTATGACTAGTACAATTACAATAAAATGAATACAGGTAAATAAGTATAATAGGTAAATTGGATGGCCTGATCAAAGTTATAAAGCAATAAAGTCTGTCTTTGCTGTGATTTTATATCATCAATTCCCGCCGATGTCTGCTAGACATTCGTTGAAAACAAGGCCTATGTCTGAGAGATGCGTCTACGAAAAGCAGCTCCTAGCAGAGCGAAAACTTTGCCCACAATACCCTGGTAAGAAGAAGTTTCACCCCAAACATGGTGTAATTGTGTTTTGCTTCTTTATTCTGTCCACAAACCCATTATTAAACACTCTGACACTTATCCACTCCAGGTGTCGATTGTCTACCATGTGGTTTATCAAGGGACCAGATGTGAAAGGTCAACCTTTTGTAGAGACTAGCAAATCAGAGGTTCTGTCAATATGGAACAGAGTTACCTGATATCTTCTTTGTTTCGATAGTCTTTTATAGGTTCCACAGGTAACTTTGCAGTGGTTGACGTCACTTCCTCCCTGTCTGTCTGTGGTAATTGAAACTTGGGAATGTCTGAAATGAGAAATTTAGCTGGCGTAAACAGACACTGATTATTACGATTTTTTGTTCGCGTAGGCAATAGACAATTGACCTATCAACAGGATTACGATTGACGGCTTAACTGGCCAATCCGAACGCAGCATCTTTGACACACCTTCGTTTGTGTTGACAAGCCGCCATTTTACCCGACAAACAATACGTTGTGGTGTAAAACCTGTTTTAGTCTACAGATCAAGAAATTGCGTGATAAGAATGGTGATACGGTGTTGATGCGGCGTGTGTAATTCTGATAGCCGTTATGTAACTCGAGAAGCATAACCTGTCATTTTTAGGCATCTCCTAAGCCGAAAAGTGATGTCGAAATGTTTAAACAAGGTATCAAACTGTGCAAACAGCCACGTACATGAGCAGCTGAACTTGGCAATTTTGCTTGATTACTCGAAGGTTATGCACAAATATATTTGTTCCAGTTTGGTGGCTATAGTGTAGGCTTATCTGATTTTGACTCCGGAGTTTCACTCTAGTGGCCGCCTTTGTCTCGGCACCTGCTGGATCTCAGCACTACAGCCTAGCGATATTCCCTGGAAATTGTTTTTTTTTATTTTTTACTATTTTTTACTATTTTCTAGTCATTTCGACCTATAGACATTTTTTTTTGGTAGCAGAGATTCATTTTTGCCATTAATACACCCGTAAGCTGGCGTTCAACTTTCTAAAATTCAGATTCGATCGGCACAGGGAGGGGGCATTGGATTACTGAACTCAAAGCCTTGTTCGAGCTGTTGTCATGAAACAATAAACAGTTGAGTTACTTTTTGATGAGAGCGTCTAGAGTTACAGAGAGCTCCTTTTGAAGCTGTTAAACATGACATTTAGATTTATGAAGCTTTAAAAACGGAATTTGAGTTATTCTTGTCAATAGCCATTTTTACCACTACACCAGACTTGTCATTTTTTGTAACCATACCACAGTTTAATGATCATGCTAAGTTTAAAAATAACAGCAAGCCACCTTCATACGATGAAACTACAAAAAATGCCAAGGTCGTCAGAAGGTAAGCCTAACTTAAGTGTCTTAATGGTACAATTACGTGCATTAATTTGACTTGCACACAGCCCTAGACCTACCGGAGCTAACTGCTTGCCTTGGAAAGGTGAGTGTGTGTTTGAACTACAGTATAAACCTGAGTTTTTTAATCGAAATATTTCGTTCGAAGATTAGACAACAAGCTTATTGGCGTGGAAAACAGTTTGTTTACGATGATGCAGAGAAAATGGTTAAAAAACATGCAAGATATCTACAGAAATGCCTAGCTGTTTGGCCACGGCCCAGAGCCTTCAAGGACCAGCGAATTAAGTACATGTACACTAGTCTAGAATGTACACGGATTAGGTAGCAAAACAGAGAACAAAAGTATCGTTGAATGTTTATCTTCTTTTCATTTAGTTGGAGTTGTGGAAACTTGGGCAGCGAACGAAAATCAGTTTGATAACTTTTTGCCTGGGTACAAATGTTTCAGTAAAGTTAATTTAAAGAAAGAGGGGTTGGGTAGAAACTCCGGTGGAGTATGTGTGTTTGTAAAAAATGTTTAGCTCGGTATGTAACACGAGTGAAATATGATTTCGATTTTGGTATTTTTCTATTAATTGGTAAGAGTCTATTTTGTACTGAAAAGGATGTATTACTCTGTTGTGTTTACTTACCACCTGATGGTGCGACAGTTTATGAAAATCAAATTGAAAAGAATGGTGTAGAAATCTTGAGAAGTGGTATTGATGATGACTGTATGGTAGATGACCCAAATCAATTGAATCTTGATTTTAGTGAAAGTGAGATTTTTTTCGTTTTTCGAGACCTTCCGAACGTAAAAGCTTCCGGTGTTGGCGGACTCGTCTATGAACTCTTTAAGTCCACCAAAGAGTATATATCATCTGTCTTGACAAACCTTTTTAATAGTGCTCTACGATTAGGGGAATTTCCTCAGTCCTGGTGTGACGCTATAACATGTCCATTGCATAAGCAAGGGGACGTCAATGATGTAAATAATTATCGGGGTAGTTCACTTCTTCCTGTTCTCGGGAATTTTTTTACGAAAATTATAAACAAGTTGGGCTTACGATAATGACTTACTTAACAAAGCTCAGACTGGTTTTAGAAAGTGCTATAGTACAATAGACCAACTTTTTACCTTACAAGGAATTGTTCATTAGTATTTGAGTAAGCGCAGGGGCAGATTTTATGCTATATACGTAGATTTTTCTCGGGCCTTTGACAGCATTTCACATCAATTTTTGTGGAATAAGCTACCAAAAATAGAAATTAATGGCAGTGTTTTAAAATTGAAGAGAAGTATGTATTCAAAGCTAAGAGCGTGTGTAAGAACTGAGCGTGGGTTAACTGACTTTTTCAGTAATAATATTGGTACTCGCCAAGGGTGTATGCTTAGTCCTTTTTATTTAGTATGTATTTGAACGAATTTGTTGATTACTTAAAAGAATCTTTAATTAGAGGAATTAACGTAAATGAGAATGTGCCTCAAATTTGTATGTAGCTATACGCTGATGATATGGTTGGTCGTGCAGGGAAAGCAGTAAAACTACAGCAACAAATTTACGCTCTGCATGAATACTGTCAGGCTTGGGGTATGACAGTCAACCTTACAAAAACCAAAATAATGGTATTTAGAAAAGGCGGACCACTGATAAATTACGAAAAATGGAATTTCGGAAATGACAAAATTGATGTTGTCTCATCATATAAGTACATGGGTATTTAACTTACTGGTAAGTTATTCTGGACGCAAGCTACGGGAACTTTGTCTCAGTCAAAATGTGGACGACTTTCACCGAAAATTGCGCTTGATATACCCAATCACTAGCTATGGAAGTGAGATTTGGGGATTTAAAGAATAGTCTAGTATATTCTAGTATCGAGCGCGCTCAACTGATATTCTGTAAGCAACTGCTGGGTGTTGGAAGTAACTGTCCAAATCATGCTGTGCTGGGAGAACTGGGAAGGTATCCACTATATGTAAAGCTGGTTGTTAAACTGATCAAGTATTGGTTTATTGTTAAAAAGGTCAGCACATCGAAATCTAAAATCTCTGTATGACAAACTTGTCATATTGGACGAGGCTGGTAGGAAAAAATGGGCTTCATCTGTTAGGAATTTGCTGCAAAGGTATGGTTTTATATTGGTATGGTACAATCAGGGAGTTGGCTGTGAAGCATCTTTTCTTGTCATTTTTGAGAAGCGAATTAAAGATTGTTTTTTACAAGACTAGAGCTTTGCTGTGGAGAATAGCTCAAAACTTAAATACATATTCCTCATTTAAAGTTGATTTTGAAATGGAATCCTATCTGTTGCGTGATAATCCATAAATCTTTTTCGCAGCTATGCCTAAATTACATTGGTCAAACCATACCTTGATGATTGTGAAATGTAGACATGCTCTTGTGAACCAAAACTACCGTGTGTGTTGAAGATGAATACCATTTTATATGTGTTTGTAAAATGTACTATTCTCTGAGAACTACATTCACATGTATATATGAGTGGTGCTGGCGTGAACCAAATAAACATAAATTTGTAAAGCTAATGAAAATGTCGGTGCCCATTGCTCAGATTAATCTTATAAAATTTGTATTTCACACCACTGACNAACTTTACATCAACATTTTGCATTAGTGGCATTGTCATTTGTCAGGTGAAAGTGAACCCCGTGTGGGGTTCTTCGGATTTTCGGTGGCTCCGAAATACTTTTCCTCGAATACTTTATTTTCATCATCACCTTTGTAAATTTCCACATCGTGAACGTAGGATTCTTTGCTGAAACGATTGCCTGTTGTCTTTGTCGAAGCGTTTTCGGATATTGCATAAAACACTAATCGATTCCACCAGGAACGTCGATTAGCGACAATGTATTTGCCTTTGACATCTTGTTTGCTTGTCGGGTGTCATGTGACGTGTTCATTTTCACAAGACTTAATCTCCATTGTTTTTCGAAATTGATGTGAAAACATTTTAACTTGAATAAGTAACCATGCCTCTGTTTCGTTAAAATGTTTTAATTTTTATACATGTAAGAGTCTTATGACCAGTCATCAGTTTTGACGTACGTCTCCGTTTCATATTTTGTAGAAGTATCGTAAAGTTTTGATATTTTAATGAAGCAAGGCTCACGTCGTAAAGCATGTTTACATGTACATGTAATGATCACATGAGCTCGATCGCGACGTGTGTGTGGCCAATTCGACCTCAGATTTTGTTTGTGGCCGGGTAAAAAATCGCCACGAAATCGCCACGAAATTGCCAGGCACACATTTGAAATACTACGGGGCCAAGGCAGGCAAAAACGGAGTTCATCAGTTCTTCACCGAAAGTTTATCTTTTTCTCCATTTTCGGCTCCAGTCAAAGAGGTTTGGAGACCTCAGCTACCGTTTAGCGAATATATGTAAGACCGATTTAGGTTAGACGACGTTATGCTAAAAGTCGAGACCACATTATTTTTGACAAAATTAATAACATACCAGACAAAGTCGTCCAACAATCTCTCGCTGCGGGCGGTCCAAATCCAACGGAAGTGCTCGCCTGCACGTGAAAGGTGTACCTCGTGCCAGGCTCTAGATCACGTACATCAAAGGTCAAGGTACCTGAGCTCACAGTCTCAGATACTTGTCTTACATTTTTCGGTGTCCATGAAATCTAGAAGATCGATAATCCACAAATAACATTTTATATAGAATTAGTAAGCCGCTCTATTTCCCCTGATTCTGACAGTATCTAACGTGGCGCGCACCTGTAGTCAACTGGAGCATTTGTATTGTTGTGGCTAGTTTAACATGCCACTGCACTTCACTGGCAGTTTGAAGGCATCTTGACAGCAAAGCATTTATGAAAAACAGTAGAGAACATCCTACTGCATTAAAACCGTACACAGCGCTGTCCACCAACTACCAGATCGCCGACTAGCAATAAGGCGTATTTCATAATGTCGCCGTTATATCGGAGAATGACAATACTTAATCTGGTAATAAATAAACCACCAGAATGTGGAATATGTAGTCGGGCTGTGCAGGTAAAGCTTTACGCTACTTAAAAGGGCTTTTGGTCGCTCATTAGTCAGACGTCAATATGGTCACTTATTAGCGAGACGTCCATATCGTGACTTATTGGTCAGATGCCAATATGGTCACTTATTAGTCAGACGTCCATATCGTGACTTATTAGCTAGACGCCCATATGGTCACGTGTTAGCCAGACGTCCGAGGAGGACTGATGGATACTTGATTTCACCTGAATGCTAATTACGGGGTGCATAAGGTGGTCATTTTGAGGGGATGGTAATAAAATTGGTCTTCCAAACACGGGGTGGCACTCATACCTGGCCGTCTGTTGATAGCAAGACCTAGAGCTGTGAAATAGGGCTACGAGACCCATGTTAAAACTTTGTGTAGAAAATTGTTGTCAAATTATGCCTTATCCTTCGGCATCATGTGGAATTGAGTGTTGCTAGACTAAGTTGCTGAATTTGTCGACTTTTTAAAATCACAGCATTGACACCATGCAGCGGATAAATATACTATACATTAACCAAACGCTGAGATCTCCCATCCCGTCCATAGCCACTTACACGTGCCAAATTTATTTCAAGAATGGTGGAAACGCGACCCAACGCATTACCATTAAAATTGCAGTCTATCACAACGTCCTCACGGTCTCTTTGCTGAGTGCACCCATACTCTCACTTTGAGGTATCACATCAAAAGTTTCATTATGTTTTATCAAAACTAAGTACATCACTTGAAGGCCTTCCGTTTCTCCCTGAGTTGGCTTAAATTTCAGTTTAAAAAATCTCATACTTCAAATAGAGGGATCTAAAATCAAAGACGGCCAATTAAACGCTCGTCTTTTCTTGTTTACTGACAAAACGTATTCTATCATTTTAGATACAGAAAGTACATGAACCAAAAACACGACCACGGGCAACATTTGGGAATAAAAAAGGTTTTGTATGCTCGTGTTTTCAGCTCTTAATAAAACCACAAACGTCGAAATATAGCTTAATGTGAAGCCATGAACAGCGCAACATTTACAAGAAATGATCACATTTCTTATGTTTAATAATATACATGTATGTTCAAGTTGCCAAATCAACCAAAATGCAAAGCGCAGGCATGTAAATTGCAAACAAAATAGCGGGATATTCTGTTCGAACCAGCACCAAAAACCAGAAATGGACTTGATTTGCAAAAGATGCGCATGGTCCACGTTCAATTTTTCAAATATGGTGTAAAAATAAGTTACCCTTTCTTCATTGTAAATAAAAGCACCAACCCATTTCGTTTAAGGTGATGTTTGGCGATAAATCACAATAGACCACAGTACACTTTCCAAGAGCTTTGTGCAATTGAGTTATCTATACAGTTTCTTTCCTGTGTTATCTGCAAAAACTCCATTCGATCTATATGTTAAGATCTACTGTCATTCTGATCACCTGGCACACGTGCAAAGGTTTCCTGTTTCAGCATACCCTGTCCATTCAAAGGCACACAAAAGGCCAAGGAATTTTAGTTAGCTAATATCTTTAGAATTAGAACACCACAAATTAGCAAAACGTACGTTGTATCGCGTCAAGTATCCGTTTTTTCGAGTAGGTTCCTCCCATCCCACTGATAGCGAGGTCTGTCCACGTGACTTGCAAATAACGTCGTTTGGCCTGTCAGGAACTGGAAGTATAATGACGTCGTCAGTGACAGTGACAGTGGTAGTGTCCTGACCAAAGGCAATAACTGTATTAGGATGTTAATCCGCCAGTCACTCCTCATAAAGCAATATCCTGTAGTCACTAAACCAGAACAATGGGGCATACAAACAAGATCTGTGCTGAAGGTTGGATGTGCAGTTCTGGTATTTTTTTCCATGTAAGTACTGGTTGTATTATGTATGCCTGGTGAGGATTTTTAGTAATATCGAAACGTCGGCGTGAAGCACAGAGTGTTGTTTTTTGGTATTTTACTAACGACGATTGTTGAGAAAGACTGCATACTTCGAAACACAAAATCGAATTCATGAACAGTGGGAATGTGTTATTTGAATGTTGTTACCACTCACGAGAGATGCCAACGGTGCATCTTCAGATGTGATAGCAAGCTTTTGATGAACTCCACCAAACAGCTTGATATAATTTTAAAACACGATGTGGCCAACAGGTGGCACGTCAGAGATTATAATTCCAAAGAAGTCCCCCCAAGCAATGGTGTCTACTTGCAGGCTCACAATAGTAAGAAACCAGCGCCAGCGAGATGTGCCGCCTGTTCGACTCTTTGTCAAGAAACGGTTTTCAAAGATATTTGGAATGCTCTACGTTCACGGTCTTCAAGAATCCGGGTCTTAAAATAATCACCTTTTGTTATGCCCACAAGAACTTTTCAATATCCAGTTCATCATTAAAAAGACTAATTTCAAGATGATCCCGCTGTCTGTTTCCCCTTCCGCTAATAGAAAACCTCGACGACTAGCCTTGTTCCGAACGGTAGTCAAATAAAACTAGGTCAATAGGCGTGTTGAAAATGACGAATTGGGCTGTCTTACTTTTAAGGTTGTTTCTCAAATCACGACATTAACTTTTCGGTAAATGTACTTTTAACAGAAAGGCGTGCCACACGAGATTCTTGCGGTATAGGTAGATGATTTCGACAATACTGGCGACCTCTTTCGTCACCCGATGTTTTTTGAGTGCAGTGGCACCCATTTCTTTGTTTTGGTTCATTTGGGAAGCACAACTACCTCAGGTGACGCTTTGGTTAGCAAAACTTTAGGCAGATTTTTTCCCTTCTACGACGTGTCTGTTAACAGTTGAGGGTCTGCTAGAACAAAACCTCAAAAATAGATTAATCTCACCTCCTTCCTCAATTGTTTCATATACAGAGGTGCTCCAGGAGCCCCATTCGCTGGTTTTTGCCCGGATCTGTAAAACATCAAACGTGAATAAGGAAACACTGCAGAGGCGAGGTCACCGCTGTATTTCCAATTTCCGATCGTAAAATTGTTACACGCACACCAAATTAAATTCGAGGATTTTTAAAATACCCCTTTGACTTTGCATCACATATACCATGATTAACTGTGCAAGTAATTTTTGTTCTCACTTTGACGTGTTTATTCGTGGTAATCACATCATACATACTTTATATGTGAAATGTCACACAGAATTGTACTGTAAACTGACCATTGGTCACTTTGGATTCATCAACCGTTCACGACAGCAAACTCGGCAAGTGCACACTCCGTGGATAAGGAGTTCGTCCCAGACGAACTCACCTGTTTAAAGGTCTGTTTTTAGCTTTCTGGAAAACCGTTGATAAAATCTGGGAGGTTGTAAAAGACAAAGGTGAAGCAAGGTGTTAACTCCTATTATAAGCTTTATATGAACGCCGGGCGCCTCGTGAATGGCGTTTCTTAATAGTCTTCCAAAACGGATGGAAAGCTTGTACTGTCGAACTTTGTAATGCATTTACATAATGTGAAGGTATTCAAACGGCACTCAATGTTTTTTTCGTACTTTTACACCCGTCCATGAAGGTCCACTTGAACCATTTTGCATTTTATGCTTTTTAAAGACCTCAATATCTGAATGAATAGTGGTCCATGTTTCATCAATAAACACATGTGCCTGTAATGAGACTGTTATTAAAGCAATTTATGTTACCTGAAACTCGTAAATATGTTTGAACTTGAGGTTGAAAAGTGTCAGGGATGAGCATTCACTACATGGTGCTGTAATGAAGTCTTTGCTTTCATTGAGACTGCGGTGTCGAACACTATATTCACGAATTACGCCGTTAGAGGGACACGGTGGTTTCCAGTCGATAGTGACGTATGTTATGTTCATGTCTACCACATTTAGGTTCCTAGGTGGTGGTGGAGCTGTTGAGGCAAATTAGACATTGTGAGACTGGAGGCACGGCACACCATAACAACATCGCTACAAAATACAATGTAATTACCAGAATCATCCAACCCATTAAAGCCCCAGTATCTTACTATTGTATCTACATGCACAATGTTGCAAGGAAGGCCCAACTACAGATTAAAACAACATATCCGCGACGTTTTATTTTGGGTCAGGTGTGGAGGGACCTGGTCATGGATCGTTGACATTGCAGTCAAGTCTTCTGTCACAGGAATCGAGTGCGGCCAGTCATCAACCACTGAATCTTAATTCGAGTTGAGTAAAGAAAGTCCTCGTTTCGAGAAACGTTTTTCTTAAAAAAACTAAAACTAAACAATGTCGCAACATCACCACGGTTTCAGATAAAAAACAAAGAACAGAAGCAATTATGCTTTTTGGTCCTATATCAGGATTGGTGTGTCCTGTTAATTTGTGGCTTCAAATTCTTTGCATCTCCAGTATACCAGTATAATCTTTGTCTTTAGTGCATATATAGTGATTTTAGCTCTGGACTGCATTCAGTAAAGCCAGGTACATGCGAGAATGGTGGCGAGATCATGAAAGTGATGCTGAGATCTCGGCATGCACGACGAGCGAAGCACATGAGCTCACAAAAAGTCGTCATTAACTAATAAAACGAGACGAACCGTATCCTCGAAGGTCGAAGATCCCCTGGTTGTTGGACCTTTTAGTGCAGTTCTAATGCAAATATATTAATTCTGTATCTTACCACTTTCTGCGACCACACTATAACTCCATTCGCTCCATGGTCCAGGAAGGTCGTTATTTGAAGCTCGAACTCTGAATGAGTAATTCGCGTGAGAATGAAGGCTGTCAAACTTCTGGGAAAGTGTGTTGATGGAGCCGTTCGAAACTTCCTCAGAAAGGCATGGTGATTTTTGC
>NMRA01000066.1:1158820-1189703 GCA_002633005.1 Phoronis australis | reverse complement strand
AACCTAACAAACTTGCTTTATCTACATGCATTTTATCATTTTTGATCATGTTGATTGATGATTAGGGAAGGCAAAGCATTTAACATCACACATCCACACATATTTGTCAAGTTTATCAATTTTCATCCAGTCGAAGTTCCATCCACAATGCGGCAGTAATACTTTGTTGGCATTGGAACAATGTACAGAAAAACACAGTCGAGATAAAACAATACAACTACAAAATAATAACCTCCATTAGTGTGAAAATAAGGACACAGAACTTTTAGATAGTGCAGCATTATGGGAAATAAAGCGAGATTCGAGTGTCGCTGCGACAACACTAATTTCATGAGGATCTTTCCAGCGGTTCGGCAGACAGAAATGCAGACACCATAAACAGATTTACTAAATAACGAGTAGACTCCAAGTGGTGCAGAACTCATCGAATCAGTCCTAAAATGTTTACACTAAGACTATATCATAGCTTCATAGCTGGGTAAAGTTTACACAGTGGGAACTCCAGTGTTCACACTGGACAAGTCACTACTGTCATTTTCTCAAAGACACTACATTTCCTTTATTTTCACACAGTAAAAACAACACAATGTATGAAAGCTAAATAAGCAGTTACTGTAACAAACATCAAACATCCCCAGCATTAAAGTTTTCCTGGTAATCACCTTATGATGTTACGATACGAAGCAGTGTCGGTCTTGCCAGGGTTTAAGTGAAATACTTCTGGCTCCAGTAAACCATCTCTGTAGGTCTTCAAAAACCTCATGGCGGAGACAATCATGTTTGTAGACCTAATCGCCTGAAAAAGATCTTATGTGTTGAAGAGTTCTCCTTTTGACATATTGACACAAATTTGTCAGACAAATAACAAGTTTAAGTATTACCCATTGAAATAACATCACTGAGATTGACCTTTTCATGAACAGAGTGAGAACACATCCACACGATGACATGTTTCAGTCTCAGATCACGTGATGTCACCAAGACTTTACATTACAAGTCTCTTCAGATACCATAGAGCAAACAAAAGCTAAGTAAACTGGACTCTCTTGAAAGATCACTAAAATCACAGGATATCTGTTCATAGCACATTAGTATAAGTTGCTGGGGTTGCGTATCTGTTTTCATTTAAGGTACTATGTAGTGTCAATACTGTTGTATTGTTTACCAATCTTAACGTTAGGAAGTCTACTCTTTGTTCCCACCTGCTTGTTGTACTCTGGCTTGGGATCATCCACAAAGGCCATGAATGGATTGTGGTTCAACACAAGAGGGTCCCTATATTTCAGGTAGTAATCATACCAGGGTGCACTGATGTAGCTGGTATGTTTGTTCTCTTTGTCAAATGCTATCAAGCGCTCGTGCATGACTGAAATACAGTTGGTTAACCTTTAAGATCAACATGTTCAGGAACAACAGCATACTAAACAAGATAAACTAATTTTAGTAATCTTCATAACCTGCTATAACAGGTTGCCGTGACCTGTTTGATTTTGCCTCTCACCTGTTTAAATAACACACCGCACAGTTGATTTTTTTCATTCTGAACAAAACAAGAATCACTTTGTGCATTCACTGTGATATGAACGTGCTGCACACTATTTTTAATGTTAAGAGTGGCTGTAAATGCGACCTGTTTGAATTCTTGAGTGCAGAGAACACCGAGTTCTGTGCAACTTATTAAGATTTATTTATTAAAGTCCTATGCAGCACCGGAGTTGCAAAATTCACACCGGAACAAAATAAACAAGTTTGCAGTGGAAAATTTTCCCATTGGACCAATCATTGAACTCCATTGAGTCCACCTCTTTATGAAGTGCAATTATCAATAAGAACATTGACATGTCAGATTTAGAATTAAAAAAATCGTATCATGGACCGAAATTGTTTTTTCTTCACAGTGATGCATAAGGGTTTAAACAATTCAGAATGTAGGGAAGAAACAAAGAGCGTCAATAGGGTTTCTGAACGCCATCTATAGCCAAATTTATCAACTACCTGACCCAGGGTTTGTCATTTACTGCTAACACCAAACAACATTTGGTATAGTTTTCATCTGAAGAATTAATGTATTAAGCCTCTGATTGCAATTTAAGCAATATCTTGACCCAAAACAGAAAACTTTCACCATAATATTGACTATTGCCTTATAAACAGGTAACCAACAGCTACATACAGAGCGATGTCATCAGGTCAAGAATGGCCAAAGATACAGAAATGAAGTCAACAAACAATAGTGAGCTCCATTCCAAATGCAGTACAACCTTCAAAAACAAGAAGTGATAATTTGCCACATTTCAAAACTCGATTTTTTGTGTACGAGATATGACGTCAAATAAAATTAAAACAATCGACACTCACCGTCATGTGTAATGGGATGTCTTAGAATAGTCATATTACAGAAGCAGCACTAACTATCTCCCAGTATCTTGTTAACCTTCTGAATTACAATAAAATTTCACCAATTCAGGACATAATATGGCAGACATGATCAGTAGACCCAAATAAATGATGATGTACACCATAGCTGGTCGGCATCAGGCAATGTTTCTGAGAATTTTTGGAAATGTTAGAAGTCTTTGAAAAAGAAAGAGACCAGTTGTGGCGATTACTCTTTGCCAAAACTGTTGAATTTCACCGCATTCAAAATGTATATACCCACTTTTTCCAGGTCCGTCCCTGAACTCGTTCGTAAGAATTGTGGTCTTCTCTAGCTCTTCAGGTGTGAGCAACGCCTCTTGGCTGGTCAGGTACCGTTGACACGTGTCTTCCAACTTGGGAATGGGTAGGCGGGGCAGGCTGTACTGGAAATGATCAGTGGGCACGATACTGCGCTGAAAGTACTCTCTGTCACCTGATGGCGCCAACGTGCTACTGAAGCAACTCTGTTGACCGGATGTCAATGGCAACTCCTGCAACTGAAAGATTTAACCCGTTAGCAACTAGGGCTCCTCGGCTTAAAAGTGCAAAACAATGACCGAATTCCCTTACAAAAATTATTTAAACTTGTGCGAAATTCCCCTCATCAGGCTCAACCCCCCCAGGCTCAACTGCCTCACACTGACTAAAACAACACGTTATTAGAAATATCTTTTGTGTATAGAGAGACACCTTAGGAGGCTGTCGGTGTATAATTACTTCAAACTCGACGAAATACTCCCATTATCAAACTGTTTTTTGAACCGTCCCTCATTCAGTTCCCAAAATCTGTAACTCGCTATTTTTAACACTGCGCACAGCAGGTGGTATGACATATCCCCTGGCGAGCGCAGAGTGAATGAAACTGAATGAGAACTGCTAGAGGAAAAAGTTTAATAACGGAAGTTGGAAGGAATTAAATACACCGACGGCCTTCTCAAGTAAAGGTGTCCTTCTATGCACAAAACGTTACTAATAACAACGTGACTTTGATGCTTTAGTCAGTGCGATGCATAATTCGCCGAAAAGCTCCAGCGTATGAAGTGCCAATAGGAGCTCTACCATCTCTACTGGTGCCAGTAGAGTGATGAATTAGGACCATACTGGCGATGGTAAAAATTGTCCATGGAAACCACCAGAGTACATTGAGTGAATCTCTCATTCAGAGCTGACGCATGAACTAAAACATTATTAATTGTACAGTAGCAAATGATCCCCGGGCCCTTGGCTTTGCCTTTCAGCATTGCCAGTGATAGTAGTGGGACTTGATTGATGGGCTCTGATTGCGAGAAACAGTTTCAACTGCAGGCATTAAAGTGATTCTCTGCCTGGGGATTATGACCATCTTATCATGCTTACACATCCTGGAAGTTTTGTAGGCTTCAGAAGGAGTCTGGAAGGTGGCGAAAAAAAGCCGACCCTAGCAAACATCTCGACGTTCGACTTGAGATGCACCTCGGGCAATGTTTACTGCTGGTTTCCTGTGGTGGTTTCGTAGTGGAAAGCAACCCAATACCAGCAAATCTTCAAGACTAGATAATTCAAAATTTGAACATATGAGTATTAATTGAATCTATTAAAAAAAATGTTTGGACTATTTTCAATTTAAATAGTATTTTATTTCAATTAACATTAATATGCTTCATTTAACTTTCATAATTCTTAAGTACTTTACAAATGCTTAGCTCTGAGGCTAAGCATCAAAGATGGCCGGTGTTATAAAAAAGGTACTAAAAACACTTTGCAGTATTTTTTAATCTTGCTGCTGCTTACATAGCTATTCAAGTAGAGTGATTTTTGTAAAACAGAATGTAAATGCATATGTTGATTGTGTATAAGCGTGTAATATCTCGGGAAGTGGGCGAAATTCTCCTGCTCCAGTTAAACTTTTACTTTGTTTGAAGACTCGACATGCTCAGCGTCAACGATCCTGGTTCAGACAGTTCAGGACACAGTCGCACTCACACTACACAGGCGTTCTTTGCCTCTCATCGTCCCCAATACACTATGTGTCACACTGAAAGGTCCGACACTCAATGTCATAGACCTACGCACATGATTTTGATACGATTCGAATCCTTGTATTCACCTCCTACCAGTTTGTTGTAGATGTGCTTCCGGTGAATTATATGAGCCTCTGACTGTTAGCTACTCGCTAACGGCAATTGCCTATTAGCTGAATAGTTAGCTTGCTTGCCGGTTTTATGGGGGTCGCTGGTTCGATTCCCGAATCGGGTGATCTCGGCTATTACTACAAATGGCGTAGCCACCGTAGTCGGCAAACGGATGATCTACCGATGAAGCACTGCCAACTAGTACCCATGGACCTCGGAACGGCACGCGTGGAAGGTTCCAGGAGTCAAGGACCTGTATGAGAGACTACCTTGTGTTCACCTGTGTTGTGGTGGTAAAGGTACCAAGGGACGTTGATGACCTGTATGCGAGACATCCTGGTGTTCACCACCTAGTGGCCATGTCAATTATTTTTTAGTTTTTTGCTGTCTGCGTCTGTATCCACCGAACCACTTAGATAATCGTCATGAAAACAGGCAGATGTGTTTCTACAGACATGAGCATTACTACCGTGCATTTTCAAGATTGGTCCAACTACTGTGGTGCCCCCTAATGACATTATTTTCGCATCTACTAAACTCCTTGCACGATCACAATTTGTCGAATCTATTCCTATTTGTTTTTAGTTGACAAAAGTTGGACGGATTCCACTACCACTCTGCCTTCTAATAGCAATTTGCTTTTTTATGTCTGCTCCTATATCTTTGGAGTTCCTCGGTGGATTTAAGTTTTGTAATAGAGAGATGGCGATGCTTTCCCAATGTCGAACAGAATTGACATATTTTGTGCCATTTGATGGCTATTTTGTGGTACTTAAAGCACTATTAGGAGCACACCATTTGTGTTGCAGCCGTGGACGCATTTTAACGCTCTGCATTGCTTTTGTGGCCCTTGCCATTGTGTGAAGTGTTCTCCCAAAGTAATTGTTGCATTGCCTAAACTGTACTCAATATTAAGAACTCATCAATCAGTAACTCGATTTTCTTCTGTAAACCTGTTATATTTTCTTCTGTGCTTTCAGTCAACTGGCCTTACAGGACTGGCTGTATCACCACATCCAATCAAGGTATGCGTTTTTACTTCATGTTCTTAATGAAACTTTACGGCCAAAAATTACTGTTGGTGTTGAGGTCTTTTTCAAGACTTGAAACAGAAATTTGGTCTTGCTCTCCACTGACTCCACGCCACAATTGATGAAAATGGTTTAACAAAATAATTATCAGTACATCACAGTCTAAAAATAGTTTGAAGAAATGTTCTTAGTAACTGATAAAGCTTCTGTGTATTTTCTAGTATTCTGCCCTTTTGCTGAAGTTAAATTCAATTATTTTTCCTGAAATGCTTGGCGTAACGCCAAATTGTTGACTTAAGTAACTTTTCCTGAAAGTAGGTCTTTGCTTTATGTTTTTTTTTTGGAAAACCAAGTCAGTGTGGTATTTTTTAGTTGCTTATTTCATCAAAAAGAAGATCCTTCCAGCAAATCATGGCATTTCATACCGTTCTTTTCCTTGGTGCAGCTTTTAAAAAACGAGACCTTGGCTGAAATTGATATGGGCTGCCGTTTGTTTTACTTTTTTTAGTCGGTGAGCGCATGTGTCAAAATAGGTCAGGGTACAGACTATGTTTCTTTGTGGGCTTTAAGGAAACATTCTGCATCGAACTCTTTAGTGTCTTTGGCTTCATCCATTTCTGGTGTGCATGCTGGGCCAGGTTGACAGGGATGAAATGAAATTTCTTTCGTTCGGGGACATTTTAAGGAGTTGGTCATTTCTGTGTAAATCACTTGGATATCCCACTGCACATTACTGGCAAGTTGGTGGCACTTTCGCAAATAATTTACAAACAATGCTGGGAAAAATGCCACTGCTTTAAATGCACGCACTGATGTAGAGTGCTGTCCACTAAGGTCATCTAGTGACCAGATATATTTCACCATGCCATGGCTATATCGGAAAATTACTATTAGATCCCAGCTGATGGTATTCCCATTCAAACAGTACTAGTATAGGGAGGAATGCACCTCCAAGGAAGGTCCTTGTTTAGTAAAGAAAGTGCTGGTTCCAATTTTTGCCAGATAACCTACTTTGGGCCTAAATTGTTTAGGGAAACTCCTCAGTGGGGGTGAGCAAGTTTGTTGGTGAACTACAGGGAGGTGTACTGCACTAACACTTTCAGTCTGCTAAGCAACCCACTCCCCAATTTTTTGCGTCTCATTGTCCCCACTAAGTTCGTTAAAATGTCTTCATTTTTGTTTAAAATGGATTTTTAAAATGACTATTACCAAGCTGTGTGTTTACATCACTTTCTATCGTTGTGTGGATACTAAACAACACGTCAGGGGACAGTAATTAACATGCAAAAACATGTTTCCAAGGTTACCATGGATCTGTAGTTTTACTTAATTGTAACATCAAAAACAGTTGCATTCCGTTTAAAGTGTTGATGTGACTGGTCCGCAGTGACCAATCATCTGACAGTTGACGGCACGTGCCATGATCTGTTACTTCCAGACCCTGAATGTGTTGTATGACAGAATCCTAAAAGTGCTGCAAAAGATGCCTCAAGAGGCAGCCTACAGGAGGCACACGGAGCAGATTGTTAAGGACAGGCAAGAGGTCACAAAACAGGTACGCGTTCTTGGGACTATTTCCGTGTAAAATGACAAAACTGAAGACCAGAATTTTGCCTATCAGTTGAAATGGAAATTTGGGCAAAGTTAAGACTGAAAATGAAGATTAAGAAAAGACCCATCATGTACACAAATTCGGTCTTCGGTCTTGCTTTAGATCCAAATTAAGTCGGTTTCACCCCTGGTGAGCGCACTAACTATGCCTTCGGCACCTGTTGGAAATCCACAAAATTATGCGAGGCAGTTTGTGAAATCCAGTTTCAGGGAGAATTATGGTCTTCAGACTCTTAAATGGGGATTTATTTATAACATTTTGAGTCATAAGTACAATTGGCATCTCATCTGCTGTAACAGTTGTAGTTGGAATTGCCTGTAGTCTCAAATCCTGAGCAGACAATCTTCAGTTTGCATTGTCTGGAGCCATTGGATGTTCAGTGTTCTCGACATCTGAAAATCTAAGCAGGTCGCACGTGTAAAAACTACAACAAACATGCCAAAACTGAGCGGCAGTCAACGTTCTTCATAGGCTAGTGTGCGCCTTATTTTTCCCCACACACTTCAACATTACAGCACAGTAGTGCAAACAAATAACCGTGTTTGTTCAACTTTTTATATTTAAAAGGTGGACTTATTTACAAACATATCTCATAAACCATTTGTTTAGTCAATGACTTTGAAATGGAAGTCTGCACGGACGTGTTTGAAACAGTGTGGGGAAATAGTTTAGTTAATACGTGTGATGTCAACAGCGACTAAGGCCAAAAAGTCTTAGATAGAGCAACTTTGTTGCTGCACTGCACCTCCAGTGTGCAGCTAGTGGATTAGGCGTGTAGGTGGCACTGAGACTTTATTCATTTGACTATGACCAGTTGGCCGGGATGAATTGAAAAGATGATTGAGAAATTATTTACAACCCGCATTACAGCATAAATAGACTAGCAGCTCGTTCTGCCGCTTGAGTGAGATCGGTGATTAGGCTTTCAATAAGTGACCACTTGGCTATGGCCAGTTGCTGTAAAGCGTAATTTGAACCAGTGAAGGCCTTATTAACGATGACAGCGCTTTTTTACAGACTGGTCCCCATTTTTTTAAATTGGTCGCGGCATTTTTAAACAGGACGCATGACATTTAAACAGGATGTGCATTCGGCCAAACAGGATGCTGCGACACATTAAAAGCGGTCGTGGAGAACACTGATGGTACAACATTGAGAAAAGTTTCATTGGGATTTGTTCCTCAACAGTTTTATAGTGGTGACTGTCACGTTTTAATTTAGAGCAAAAATTCTATCTTAAGCCTGCTCTGAAGCACCAAACTTTTGGTCCGTTTTGGTCTTAATTTTGATCTTGGGAAATTTCATGGAAGAGGGCTAAGACAGTTGGGTCTTAAGTTAAGACTGAAGAGGTTTCATGAAATGGGCCCCTGTGTTGCATTTTTGTTGTTTTTATACTAATATGCTGCAAGATGACTGCTTCCAGTGATGAGTGCAATGGTTTTCAAAAGCAGTTGTGAGTACCATCGAAATTCATCTAGCTTCATGGAAATTGTGGTGAAAAGTGGAAGAAAATTCTGTTTTTGATTTTTAGAATTCTGTTCCAAATTGGTGCAGCAATGCAGTTGTAGCTTGTTGTCCCTCTGTTTTTCAACCGGTTGGTTACTTTAAGCGTCCTTGATCCATTTCATAAAACTTTCTTCATGAGCAACTAGTGTTGCTGTGTAGCAGGAATTTCTGAATAAGGAGCCTGTATATCTTTGTGTACAACAGGAAACTGATTGGCAGAGAGTGGAAGATAGACTGCAGTGTGGTCAGGTAGAAGAACTCATTTTACAGGTGAGCTTTAGCAATTCGTAGAACCCTCATGATGGCCTAAGAGGTCGTTCTTGCATAATCAAATAATGCTGAAAATCTCATTATAACAGACGTAAGAAATTTCAGTTTCAGTTTCATTTTTTGAAGGTGCATAGCACCAAATGAGCATGTTCTAGCTCTCTGCCACTGCTACCATGAGAGTGTGTTTTGTACGACATTAGTTCATTTTCCGATGTGTTTACTTTGCTCGCTTTAAGTATTGTCAGGGAGTAAATGGTATTTAGAAAAGGAATGATGCATGAATTTGCTACCTGCTCACGCTATCATTAATCTTGAGCAAGGTTTAAGACGCAATGGAACCATGTTACATGGTGGTAAATCAGGGGAGTAAACCTGCGTCAAAAACTACATCTATGCTTCGAGTTTTTGCTGATTTTTGGAATAAGAAACTTTTGAGAATTTTACAAACTAAATTGTTGCCATTTAGCAGGCTTTGACGCATCCTTGCTCGGCATACTTTCTTATGCTATTTTTATTTTGTGAAATTCAAATAAATTTGCTACTTCCAGGCCGACAGGGAATTGATTCTAGCACGGAAAATGCTCATATGGAAACCATGGGAACCACTGGTAGGAAAGGCCCCAAACAACCAGTGGACCTGGCCCCCTGTGTAGTGGTTAGAAAGTGCTGTAGAGACACAAAAATGGATATTGTCAGCTGGCTTTGTGTTTGAACAGACTGTGTATGACAGGACTGTAGCATTACTGAGCCCAGTTAAGAATTGGGACGATGAAATATGTGCACCGTGTGTTTAGAGGAGTAATGGAATGTGAAGGAAGAGTGAATAAATTATATTCAACTTTATATTGATTTCTCTTATATAGCAGATTAGACCATCTTCATCAATTGACAAAATTCGTATTTTACGTCATCGCAGGCCGTAGGTCATCAGGATGTTTAGTAAGGCTATGGAGGACCCTAGAAAATATCCAAATTTTTCGTTACTTTCAGAACATTAGAAATAGCTCAGCGTACCTGTATGAACTTTCAGGTACTGTGATTTATGCACTGTTCCCCAGAACCGTGTTGGAAATTTAAAATGTTCCACTTTTGTATGTGTCAAAAATAGGACTAACAGTCTTCATGAAGAAAGTCAAAAAGTTGCATAAAATGCAAATAAATGATGATTGCGAACAGTGGAACTATATTAGTTGTGACATCTGATTTGTGTCAAACAAAATTTTGTCAATGTTACCGATACGGTGTTTTTTACTATTAATGCGCCTTTTTTTCTTAATTTTACTGAAACTTGTTATAATAAATCTTCAGGCTTCCCATTTCCTGAAATTATGTGCAATGTACTGTTACTGAGTTTTTTGCCAAGATAAAATGTGTAATTTTGTACTAGATATTTGTCTAAATCCACAGACTTGTCAGTCAGGTCAGGCATAACCTTAAGTCAAGGATTCTGTTTTGTAAAGACTCCTTGTCTGGTACATCTCCATATGAAGCTAGTCTGCATGGCAAAATTTAAAAAGCTAGTCCCACTTGTATTATCTACAATCCACTTTTCTCTATTTTGCTCATCTACTTCAATTTCTCCTCAACTCACATCTCACAGTTTTGAAAAAGTATTGTGGAGATTCTATAAGTAACATTTCCTGTCTTGAGACTCTTCACAGAGGCACTAAAACAGGTCTAACTGTATTAATAACCACTCTCATTTTTATTATATTATACGTCACAGGTTTGTTGTGTTAGTCCCATCTTAACCCAATTGCACATTGCTTTCATTTTCTGCGTTCATAATTACTTGGCTAAGTGTTTATTCAGCCAATTGTGAAGTGAGAGCTAAGACCAAATTTCTTAGGTGTAATGTCATTGTCATCAAACGGGGCTCGTTGTTATCAGGAATTTTCTTTGTTAATTACGTGTATTTGTGTGAAAGGCCAGCAAGTTTTAAAAGTCCTGCATCCAGTCTCCGCCTCCACTTCCATTCCGCAAATGCTGCATCCTACTCGCTACTGAACTTAACCTGCGTGGCTTATTCATATACATCTATGTAAGTTAGTGTAGAACTAAGGTGTTCGGCCTTTTCCGGCCGTTTACGTTGCTTTCGCTTGCTCTGTGGACGTAAATGCATGCCAACGGAACTGCTGTGGACGCCGAAAACATGTTTCTCCAAGATAATCCTTCTAGGATTTTGTGTTGTACACTATTTGACTGTTCAGTAACTCCGGGTTTGTGATATCGAATTGTCTCTGTTTGTTCACGTGCATAAGAAGTTCGATCTGCCTGCTGCCGGTCGCTGCCTCCGGTTCGTGATTCAAATTCGACAAACATTCCTCGCAGATCAGTCGAGTCCAGGTATAGAACACAGCAACCCCGCGACTCATGTTCGCCACCTCATCTACACTGTATTGACGAATGATCTGTAGCGCTCGTGCGGCAATTTCTGGGTGTAAATACCTGTGAAAACGAAAAGCAATGTAGCCAGCGGCCATTTTCTAGATCGTGATCCAGCGTGCCAGTTAGCAGTGGAACAGAGATGTTTGCTGTGGCTAGAAAAGCACTTCTGTTCTTGAAGTTGCTGAGTCGTTGCTTTTCCACCATTTTTGTTTGGTATTGATTTTTGGGAGTTGAATCTAGACTAAATTTTACGAGTTTTAACAAAGTTTTAGTATTTTACGGAGGAATGTTGTGGTTGCGGTCATCGACATTTGACATTTCTGATTTTTCTGTGCACAGGACTAAATTTCCTGCCATTGTTTTCTTGGAGAATGCAAGGATTTTTTGTATTCTAAATCAAGATCATGATTGGTTTCCATATACAACAGTAAAATTCGGTTCCGCTCACCATGTTCTATTCCCGCCAAAAGACTCCCGGCTATCGAACGCAATTATGTCGTCAGTAGGCCTATGTTACAGTCAAAGAAAATATTCTGCAAAACCGTGTCAAGTGACAATGTTTTAACTCAGTGTCTTTTCTCAGTGTCTTTTTAAAGGAAAACTGTAAACTCCACTTCTGCTACAAAATCCAACTTTTGATTCTCATCTGATAACCGCTATGAAATTGGTCTCAAATTGTTCGATCCTTAGTCAAAATAGATGCGACTTCTAGTTTGGTAAGAACAACTAGTTCGTTATTGCGTGAGACCCTGTTATACAATAGCCCCATAGTCTAAATCAAAAGTCAGTTTCTTCCACGAAACGCAGGTTTTATGAACTCTCAATCAAAAAGTTTAGTCTGCGAGACACTGACGTTATCAATGAAATAATTCGAGGCATAAGCAGGGTTCATTTTAGAAACGAAGTCACTGTCAGTATGGGTCCATTGACCCACAGGCCCTCAAACCTCTGGGTCAACTTGGAAGACCTAGTAGTGTATAGATCAACGCGTTTCTTTCATTTCAGTTTTTATAAAAACCTAACTACTGGCATTTCGTTTGTTTGCGTTCCTTGCAATGTCATTAAAAAAATTTGTGAACATTTTGAATATACATACATGCATCTACAAAAATAAGCAGATTGTCTCATTGCCCAGGTTACAGTCGGAGGTACACTGCTTGATAAAAGAGCCTATTGAACCCACTGATATTTATAATTAACTTTAAGAAGAGAATATTTATACGAGAACTTTTAGTTGTAGGCTATCTTGGCTCCGGGTGTGTCGTTTTTGATTAACCCCGGTTGTAAACACGGATAAATGTCGCTTAGTAGTCTTCCATTCAAAATGTGCTACACTCGGAAAGAGTTGTAAGCGAATTTGCTATACAGAAAACTTCAGTTGTAGCTTTCTTATCCTGTTTGTCACAGAGTGTTGGGCGTGTATAATAATATTTCCCTGTGTATATCCGCAGTTTGAACCTGTTAACCCCCCCCCCCCCCTCATCGCTTACTTTCATTGAGATTGTTGTTTACAGTTTTAGTCATTTGTTTTTGATCCAGGCAGGGCCTTAAAAATATCCCTCCATAGGGACCAAATGTGGGAAGCCAAGGGATGGCAAATGATGTCACCAGTCACTGTGGACATCAAGGGATCCTCCAATGCTTTTTGTTGATTGAAACTAATAGATATCGCGACTAGAGAAATTCTGCACCACGTGTTACATCTTCAGAAAATGACCCGTTTTTTGAGCAGGCCTACACAGTCGCTGTCACCTCAGGTTAAACGTGCTCATGCGGTGAAATAGGCCGTGGTAATCCTTTGAGTAGACCGTGCTGCAACGTTTTTTGCACACCATCCAGTCTTTGGTGATTTCCTCGCAGTCGCCCGTCACCAGAAGAGCGGCTCGTAGTATCTCGTGCACGGCCGCGGGTGGCACCCGATACTTGGCCACCTCGATTATGATGTCCTGAGTTATGGCCACCACGTCGTCTGTCGTCTTCTTGATGCTAAGTAGGACGGCCTTTCGAGTGGAGGCCTGGAAAGCATGAAATTAGATTTAGAAAATCCTTGCCACATATCAGTGAAGCAAACGTAGCGTCCGCTGTCGTATCCATGCTAATAGGTTGGAGTAATGAGCTAAATTTTCNTCCTCCAATGCTTTTTGTTGGTTGAAACTAATAGATATCGCGACTAGAGAAATTCTGCACCACGTGTTACATCTTCAGAAAATGACCCGTTTTTTGTGCAGGCCTACACAGTCGCTGTCACCTCAGGTTAAACGTGCTCATACGGTGAAATAGGCCGTGGTAATCCTTTGAGTAGACCGTGCTGCAACGTTTTTTGCACACCATCCAGTCTTTGGTGACTTCCTCGCAGTCGCCCGTCACCAGAAGAGCGGCTCGTAGTATCTCGTGCACGGCCGCGGGTGGCACCCGATACTTGGCCACCTCGATTATGATGTCCTGAGTTATGGCCACCACGTCGTCTGTCGTCTTCTTGATGCTAAGTAGGACGGCCTTTCGAGTGGAGGCCTGGAAAGCATGAAATTAGATTTAGAAAATCCTTGCCACATATCAGTGAAGCAAACGTAGCGTCCGCTGTCGTATCCATGCTAATAGGTTGGAGTAATGAGCTAAATTTTCTAGTTGGACATGATAGTCGACGTATCGCGTACTTCGTCGGCGCAAACACCCCCGCTAGGTGTCGCCATGGTTCATGACAATAAAGGCGGCGGCTTTAGTAACGTCTTTGGTATAATATGCCACTAAAGGAAAAATGTCTAGGTAGTAAACTGGCACCTAAAAATTGCACGCCGAAAAGATTACTGTCCGACCGGGGCTTGAGTTCGGGACCGTTGTTCTGCAACTTAAAATGACTGACATCAATGTAGGTCATGCAAATGACGTGACTATGATGCATGCATGACCTGTAGAGCCACAGTATACTCTACCAATAACTTATTGTCTTACCATCCTAATTTCTTTATGAAGAAGTACTTCAAGCCCTTCTTCTTCCGCTGTCCTAATGGCTTGCATTAATTTCTGAAGATCGTGCTCCTCGTAAGCGGTCAAGAGGTCCGTCCGGCTCCTTTCCAGCTTTGCCGTGTCCACGTGATGTTGCAACTTTGCCAATGACGGGGGTCTGGCCGTTTTGTATTGGTCGACGGAAACTTTCTTCATGACAGGGGTGCATGGTCTACTAGTTGTCTTGGTTGGCGTTTTGGGAGACCGTGATGGTTTCATTTGTGGCTCTGTGACCTCCTCACCAACTGTGGCTAGCTGCGTTGCGATCTGTTTTACCTCCTCGGATGATTCGGTGGACTCTTCCAAGGAGTTTTCGCTAGAATTCTTCCTCTTAGCGGTGCCAGCGGCTGGTCTTCCACTGTTCTGTGTTTGCTTTGTTTGCGAAGATTGATCTGGTATCGCGGACGTTGCGAGCCCTTTGGAGGCATTCTGTGCTCTGCCTCCCTGAACCGATGGGTCCACTTCGAGAACGGGGGTTGTTTGACTCTTCGCTACATTGTTGGCTACACTTTCTCTTGACAAGCCTGGTGGGTGATACGTTTGGTAAGACTCGACTGAGGAGCTCCTTGGCTTTGGGAACTTCTCTAAAAGCCCACTCTTATTTGGCGTCACCTCAAGTGATGCCGTGGAAACCTCCTCGGGTGCAGTGGGCTGAGCATTTCCTGGTGTCGAAATTTTCCTTTTCTTCGACCGAAACAAACAGGCCACTGCCAATGAAATAGCCATTAAAACGCAGCCGCCAGCCAGAGCATCCCAGTGCATGGAGGTCTTCACTCGTGGCACTTCTTGGCTGTCGCCCGTTGATTGTCCTTACTTTCGTGTCACAAATGCTGAAATTCATCAATAGACGCAATTTTATTTGAATCACTTGGCTGCAGGCCATGCAGATGTTTTAAGTTTTTTTATAACCTTGTCTGCAACCCTGCGCATTTAGCCAAATATTTACAAAACTATAAATTCTAAGGCAGTAAAAAATACCAAAATAGTCGTAGAGCGGCGCTTAAGTAAACAGGAAATGAAACTCCTGTATCGTGTGTTTTGGAACAGGTGAAACATTATCGTGTGTACTTTCGTTAAAATTACCACGCCTGTGGCTTGATTCTCATTCTTTTTACGACGTTGTGGAAAGGTGAGGCACCAAAGTATCAAAAATGGAGCACCTTTAAAGATGTATTTACATGTTCCCAACTTTTCCAATGTAAAGCAGGGACTAAATGACAATGCAATTTAAATGCCACTTACACTAAACAAAGTGCAATTGTACTCATTGACGACTGGTACATGTATACATGTATGTGGAAACAAATTCTGCAAATAGGTGATCTTTGCTCTAATGACGTACCTTGGGGGCACCCAAAGTCCGCATCAGTGTTATTCTCCAACAATACGTCACGATACTTACTGGACACAGTCGAATTATTTACGCGGATCATTTTCGATACAAAACTTGTTCTTAAAAACATTTGGCAATTTCCAACCTACTTCTTAGTCACATCGTCGCTAGGCCTATATGTTGTGTTACAGACTAGGTACTTAATTAGCGTGAAAGTTCCGCTTAAGGTCGTTTTAGCACCGTTTATTACCGCAGTAATATAGTTTGGAGTATATATTTTAATTAGCCAATGTAGCCATCATCCTTCAACAGGAACACAGTACTCCACATGATAGCCTACAGTGCAGTAGTGCGCAAGCTGTCGCATTTGTTACAATTCTCTACTTCGATCATTGCCCTGAATATCCCTCGCTAAAAAGGGTGCCACTTTTATAAGAAGATTAGAATTTCACATTCCACTTAGAGTACATTACTTTTGTGTTTTCAAGTGAAGTTGCTAGCTCGGAAAAATATTTCCACGCTCAATTACGTTTCGCATCAGCATTCACTGCGCTTGTGGTTCTCGAAATTTTACTAACGATAGTGAAGTGCTTGGTGCCCCGAAACGGGCTTAAGCGGTGAGGATTTAACGTTTTAGAAAACCGATTTGGCACAAGCATTTTAGACGTGTCAAGGGATGTATGCATGTATATGCTTGGAGACCTTGATTCATTCTTACCTCAACCACTGGTGCGGACCTTGTATTCCTTATGTGATCCTTATTGGTAAACAGTTTAAGTCTTCTCAGCCGCTTATTGTTTCAATCAGTAACTAAAAGATCACCTAAAATTCCATTTATTTTCCTACTTTTCACTTGATCGGTACATTCTCACTGATGACCGATTCATAGGAGCAGTAATGGTGGCTGTAAGTCTACAATTTAAAACAATTCCATTAGTCATGTGATGTAACCAACATATAACGTGTCAGAAGACTATGTTTTACTTATTTCCCCAATGCTTACAAAGAATTACAATGAAAGGATTCTATATACTAACGGTTCTGATAAACACTTGGCCTTTACTTTGACTAGGTCTTCACTGCGTAATTATCAGTCACCATATTAAATCCCAGTGCGTTTTTGTTCATAAGTTAACACTCCATGCGCTGGCGTTGGCTTAGTGACTAGATTTTTACCAAAGGGATTCATGTTAGGAGCTGCTATGAAAATTTCACCCTTTCACATGGAATTCTCTTGTGTGAGTTTTTAACCTATGTATTGGTTAGGTTAAAATTTAATCCAAAAGGTATAAATTAAACATGAAACCATTCTGTAGAATTTTACAAAAATGGCGTTCTGTTTAGAGTTCACAAATACGTTAAGTAAACTCTCGTACATGTATGGTTGCGGAAAGCCTTACATTCGTAGAAAACCTGGCTGTGGAACAACCTAAAGGGTGCGCTTACGTCCAGTATCTCCCAGGCAGAGGATTCACGAGGCATTCACTGTTCCCTAAATCAAAGCAGCTAGCTGTGTTGTCACCAAAATGGGTGCCAGGGATAGAATACGAACAGGTCAGTGGCTGAAATCATCAACTTTATGCACTTCGAACAAAGCAATGCGATCGGGCTCTAGTCTGTGTTTAAATTGAAGTTAATTGCGAAGAATATGCCTGAAATTTCCCTTATACTGACTCGACTGCAACTGTTACCCGCAATGATAAGCATCTTAATAAGCTTGGTGGTAAGAAATAACGACTTGTGAGATCTCAAGCCCAGACATCATGTCTATCCCGAGGATGGAACTCGACTCTAGGCGGTTATGGACGTACTCGGCCGAAGATGGGATACCCTTTCAATGCACTAGATGCAGTTTTATTATAAAACGAAAACAAAATATGTGCCCCAGATTTCTAAATCATATCCATTGTAATTTCAAATTTACCTTTAACTGTTGGCTTGGAACCTTTGTCTCAAAAATTCCCAGTTTATCTACAAAATGTAGATATCACACTTTTTGCGTCTCGTATCAGTAGAAATTCTCTGAACGTGCGTTGCAAGCTCACGAATGTGAAATGCTCACGATAGTTATTAGGCTTAATCATCAAATGCGAAGCTTGAACTGTCGGTGGGAAGTTTAGGCCTTCGGATGGGGATCCGGATCCAAAATGCTAAAAGGGATTGGAACAGTAAAAAAACAATCTTTGAGCATTAGATGGTCATGAAACTGTTTATTTTCATTTCAAATAAAGTTGTACCACTGCGTCCATCAGCATGTCACCGAGTTATTAAATGTTCTTAACACTCTTTTAAGATGTATTAATAAAATTGTTTTTGAGACACTGGGTAATGGTGTGTACTCTTTAAACAAACTTAAGTCATTTCTTTAATAAGCTGCGAGTTAGAGATAGTTTCCGGAGTTCATCTCTTGCGTCAAACATTAACCAGGCAATCACTTTCCAAAGTCTTACGGCGCGTTTTCTGCACGTTCGTAAACCTTCGCAACCCTGCGACTCACTCAACGTGCTTAAACCTAACGTGAGAAATAATCTGTACATATCTCGTTCTTCCGCTTACGCGTTCCTGAACCCCAGTCTTGCCCCAGGGTGGATGTATTCTGCGTCGGACATTTCAAAGCACCAACGCGTGTGCGGCTATCCTCACACCGACCTAGGATGGAGTCGGGAAGATGGGCGAGAATACCACGAGAACTCAGACTCTGCCAATGTGGTGAGGTTCAATTAGAGGAGCACGTATTACTGTTTTCCTCTTTTCAACAATATCAGATCTACGTACAGGACCATACGTCCATTTCCTTGTTGTTGAATCAACCCGACAAACAATTAGCAACCTATGTTCCTGAAACCATAAATTGTTCGAACGCTAGGCATTATGATTGTATAAAATTGCAATATTTCCAGTTTCCCTTCAAATTTTGGAATCACTTAGACCCACTGGTTCTTTATTACTTTGTTGAACTGAACTTCATCACTCGTGTTACATGCATAAACTGTTGTAAGCGTGGAAACTATATTCTTCAATTTCTTTTTTAAGCCTGTTTGTTAACATTTTCATTGGACTATCGTATCTTTAAATTATTTTGTAACCGTCGTTTATGTTTTGATGGTCAATAAAACTACTACCACCACCACCACCACCACTACTACTACTAAAGCCTCGTCTTGAGGTTATGTTGGATATTATTGACGAGTCTGTGAATTTAACTAGACAAGAATAAATTTTAACTCACTGAAAGTATCTATTTTCTGAATGTAGAAAAGTTGCCAAATTTAACTATAATCTTAAGCACTGACGAACTATCCATTGTTCCGAATCTCGGTTTGACTGAAGCAGAATTTGAGACCAGTTCCACAACGGTAAAAGGTTTCAATCAAAATCTTTCGTGATACAAGGCGTGTAGATTGTTTTCATTCTGTAAGATTACCGTAGGTAAGACAAGGTTTGCATCAGCTGCGCATTTACATCGAAGTAACACCAGTATGTACGTCCCGCGGAGTGCGCATGTGAAAGTGTTGATGTTATCGGGCAGACATCGTAAAATATTATCATTGTCGCGGTGATGAGAGGGCCATCCATCGTTGCAAAGATGCTTGACGTAATTTTAACGACGACTCAAGATTCAGGAGCCAGTTCGTTTCATAAAAAGTGCCTTAAGATTTAAGCAAAATTTGGTCTTACACTTCACACAACCATTTTCTGGAAAAATAATTAAAAATCTCGCTTGTGAAAAAGTGCAGAGTCTCTGAGAATACAACTGCTAATTACTGAGAATGTTTTATAAATCACTTATCTAGACTGTGATGTGCCCATACTTACTAAACCTTTTTACGAATTGTGAAGAGGAAGCGTAGGACCAAATTTCTGTCTTAAGTCACTTCTTTGAAACAGGGGCCCGTTCCAAGAAACTGACATTTTTTTATTTAAATCCCAGATTTGTCTCGACTTCCGAACTTTTAAACGTCCATATCCGAACAAAATGTAGGTCAACAACTTAGTCAAGTTTAAAATATTTTTCTTGAAAGGGTCTTGAGACAAATTTAAGGTTTATCTTAACATTTGTCTAAGCTAAGGCAGTTTGCTTGGAAAGGGCCCCAGTCCTCGGAAGAGGTTGAAATCGACTAGCTTAGTTTGTTTTTGCAGGCCTGTCGAAATTACGCATGGCCATGCCCGTAATTCACGCGAAGAAAGGCCAGTGTTTCGTGACTATGCTTATAGGTTAACATTGCATTGTCGTTCAGTTTGGAATGTTGAAGTGTGGTAGATTTTTTTTGTTATTGGACAGAATTCACTGTTTCCGTTCCATAAGTTAAGACTTTTCGACACAAGTGCAGACTTAGGTGAACGGAGTACAAAGCCAACCTCAGGTCATCTCTTGAGTTCTTCTTCTTCTGGGTTCAAGAGACCACATTCTCTCTGGAGTATTTTATTTCTGCATTGCAATGACGATCAACAAAGACGAAAACAACTATAACAAATTTAAAAATATATACGTTGTGGACGTCACTTCAGAGATGGCTTAAAAAAACTGGGACGTTTACAGACAGGGCAGACAGTGAGCGAGTGCCCCAGATGGAGGCACCCGGGTACATGTATGTCAATTCATAAGTGCCGATAACTTGCTGACAAATATGTTAAGAGAAGGGGCCGATGTAATTTAGCCGGACAAGCTATCCCAGTCTGCGTCTGTTCTAGAAAAGAATGTCTTTTCCTGTAACCTGTCCTACTTATTGGAATGTTATAACTGAAAGACAAACGGATGTCAAGGAGGGCAGATTCTGCGGCAGGCACAACATCCGAGTTGACGATCACCGACGTTTTTATCGTACTTGTAATATATCTTCAGCCTACAGATTTTGCGTCTGTGGTTGAAGGTGGGCCAGATTAAGGTTTCTAACAATGACCCAGCGGAGGATAGACGATTGAACCGTCTCGTGACCCAACGAGCAGCTCTCATCTGTATTTTCTCTTCAGTAGTCATGTCCTTGTGAGTATTGGGGTCCCAAACAACATATTCCAAGGTGGGTAGAGTCATTGTTTTATATGCAATCCCCTTACATCGTTGGGTGCTTATACGCAAGTTCCACCTTTCGTAACGCCCAACTTATTTAGCCACCTTGACTGACTCTAGCGTGTGATTGTGTGAGGCATTTTCGGGTCAGAGTGAGAGTGAGGGCACTACAATTGTCTGGGTGAAAAACCATGTCACAAGACTATCTAGATCTTTCTGCAGAGCCTCTCTGTCAGCGGCTGAGTTGGCAATGTTGTTGCATTGTATGTCGTCTGCAAATAATTTGATTTTACCAGACAGGCCAAGGAAAATATCCACGCACAATACAAACAAGCATGGGCATAACACTGAGTCTCGAGACATCCCAGACTCCACAGGTATACTCTGACAACTACAGTGTGTTGTCGACCAGTCAGGAAAATTGCAATCCAACTGTTATCAAAATAGTACCTGATCTTCAGTCAGTTTA
The DNA here is from genome assembly GCA_002633005.1 of Phoronis australis. Classification (NCBI taxonomy): domain Eukaryota; kingdom Metazoa; phylum Phoronida; family Phoronidae; genus Phoronis; species Phoronis australis. Next base: position 1,168,554 of record NMRA01000066.1, on the reverse strand, counting down.
ATTTGTGAATCGGCAAGGAATGGTTAACCTTATCAAATACTTTACTGAAATCCATTTTAAGAGCATCAACGCTACTCCCTTTTCAACATGCTTAATAATCTCATCGATGAAGCCCAGTAGTTTTGTTTTATGAGACGTTTTTGAGTTGATTCCATGCTGGCAAAACCCGGTAAGTCCTGAGAATGTTTTATCAACTTTGGCGACCCATTTCCTTGTTAAATATAAGTCATAAACTTTGTCATAGTGTTTAGCACAGACTGAATAAAGTTCTTGGAAAATTAATTCACCTAGAGCTTACATGTTTTTTTTATCTGGTCTATGTACTGGTGAAAACACCCGAACTATTTATAACATTTTGCATAATGTGGACTCAAGAAAGCTTCCTTGTCTTTTAAAAATAGAGGATTGTGAAAAAGCATTTGACTCATTGTTTTGAAGTTTCGTGTTTAATGTTCTTAAGATGTTTGGGTTTGGAGATACTTTTTGTAAAATGACAAAATGTTAATGAAAACTTTTCAACCTTTCGTCAAGCAATATAGCATTACCTCAGAATTTTTCAAAGTTGATCGAGGGTGCAAACAATGAGACCCAATCTCGCCTTAGTCTTTGTGCCTTGCTCTGAAGTGTTGGGCTACATGTTTAGAAATAGTAATGAAGTACAGGGAGACAATTATGGAACTCGAGAAGTAAACATTCTATAGTATGCAGATGATATAGCGATTGTAACAAATGGTTCTGACAAATCTTTCAAAAAAGCTCTGGATCTCCTGGACCAATTTGCTAAGTATTCAGTTCTTAAACCTTGTATTGAAAAAACCGAGTGCATATGGATTGGAATCATGAAGTATGATACCCGGACACCTGATTTTAGTCAAAAACAGAATTTTCGACTTAGGGGATTAAACTGAGTGTGAATCCAACCCGAAAGACTGGTTTGATCTTTAATACAAAACCTATTGTTACTCAGAATTTCTTATGAGAAGGCACTGTAGCTCAGTGGTTTGAGCTCCGAACTCCCGTTTGGGAGATCTGAGTTCAAGTGCTGGCTTCCTGGATGACACTCAAGCATTGTATAAAGGTGTCTCCTACTCTGAGCTCGGTTTAGTAGTGACTTTGTGAAAGGATAATGAATGAGCACCTGGGTATAATGCGAAAGCGATTGCTGGATGCGTGCTAAGATTTTAAAGAATATCTTACACTCATGGATCAGAAGAAACCTTCGTGTTCTGTGTGGTGAAATCTTATTATTGCCAAAGATTACGCATCGCTGAAGGACGATTTTATCAAACAACTGAAGAAAATTATTTTTCAGTTTATTTGGAGTACCAAAAAAGATAGAATTTCTCGTAAGAATATGGTTCAGAATTATGAAGATTGCGGTCTCAGCATGGTTCATCTAGCTAGAGTCTAACTGATACATTGAAAATATGTTCAATGGGGGAAAACTGTTTTTAAAGTGTTAGCCCAGTCCACAGGGATTCCTTTTTGGAAGGATGTGTTTATTTCAAAATTTGAGTTTGTTTCGACAATAAACGATGTCAGAGAAGAAGATACTAACCCTACATTTACAGCATAGCACGAAGAATCAGACCGTAGGAAAACCAATATTTTGCCCTACTTGAATGAAAAATGTGTGAGATTCTTATCTGATTTAATTGAAGAAATTTGAAACAACAATTTTTAAGACAAATTTGGTAATTATAAACGCTTTTTACACACTGTTGTGGATTGAAAACTTGCTTGAAACCAACTTTCAAAGGTATAATGTTTTTCAAGTGCAAAAGTGTCTCAACCAGATATCCCACAACTGTGGCAAATTTTGGTGAAACACTTGAAAAATACTCGTGATATATCATATTTTTCTGACAATTTTATTACAAAAATCAAAGAATTAGAAAAATGGGAAAATACTTTTAGTTTTGCAAGAACAACGACCGAATGGAGTTTGTGTCTACAAACTTCTGTTTTTCGTACTTCAAATGTTAAACTCGAGTGGTTTCAAACGAGAATTGTACACAGAATCTTAGCAACTAATATATTTTTAATGCGAGTTGGTATTTCTCCAACTGACCGAAGAACCTTTTGTAGGAATGAACCTGAAGGTTTAGAACATTTATTTTTGGATTGCACTTTTATTAAGTTCTTTTGGGAAAGAAAAGTTGATGATATTAATACAAAAAACGTGGATATATTTGTAGATTTTCAAAGTGTTGTATTTGGTAAAACTGGAACAGCGGATGGCCTTTTCTATTGTTAGCCCAAAAGCATATATACTGTAGAAAGTGGAACCATCTTCTATAACACTTCAAAAAAGATTTAGAAATTTATTTCACATCCGAAAAATACAATTATTGTAACAGTGGTTGTTGAAAACGAGATGCAAATGAGAAAAGTACGTTTGGTTTCTTTGGTTTATGAAATTTCGGTGAAACGTGTGCGTATGTGCGTGCGTGTGTGTGTGCGTGTGCGTGTGCGTGTGTGTGTGTTGTCTTTGAACTTTGTTACTTTGTACTTTTTCCTTTATTTTTTGCAATAAATGTTAAAAAACTCAAGATAGTCGTCTGCCATAAAATTAATTTTTACATACATTTACATATATGTACAGATCTTGAGTAGATATTCATCGTTGCTTCACCATGTTCACTGACGTAACTCGAATTAAAGTTTCAACAAGACAGCCAAATGTATCAAACGTGATGCATTAACGAAGCAAAGAAGCATGACGACCGTAGGAGTGGTGTCTCCAACGAGCATGATCCCTAATTGTGCCCCTCTTCATGGCAGTAATCACTTAACAGTCATGTCACAGAAGGAACCGATTACGTCATCCCCGTAAAGAAACTGTCTCCTGAGAGTATTGGTCGAGTAAGCTTTTAACGTTTATGCGAAACAATTCACACCCAAAGTCTAGTGGAACTTTTGAGTTGGACACTGTTCTTATTCGGCCTCGCCGTTCTGCTAGAGCGTGGGTACTCTCTATAAGGGATCCGAGTAGGTGCCATCTATACAGGTTGTGTCGAGTACGTGTCATCTACACAGGCTGTGTCGATTACTGCTGTCATCTTAAGGCAGCGATTTTTTTCACCTCTATCTGTTGAAGACCCTGAAACACATAGAACTGACCTTAAAAGAAAACGGGCAACTTAAAAATCACATTTTGAGATGAACCAGACGAGAGATCTAACAGATATGAAGCTCTCTAATAATTGGACCTAGGGAATTTGTAAGGTAACAGGACTTTGAAAAATTGGCGAAGGAGACACCAGTTGTACAATTTTCAAGTTTGGGCAATGGCGAAGTTGATCAATGGCGATCGGTGCCTAAGACGTTCAGTCGCAGAAAGCGACTCCTTTCCCTTAAAAGAACTTTACGGCGACAGGAGAGATGAGCCACAGCGCGGAATCGAAGCTGCAAACTCTACGGTGGCAGCCAAACGCTCTGTTGGCAAAGCTAAATCCTGATCGCCAAATGGCACAGTACTTTAATCGTTTTTAAATGTGAAAGTCACAGGCCTTGATTTCAGCGAGTGTCTGGCAGACAACGGCGAGAAAGGAAGATTTGTAACAAAATCTCAGAACTCGTGCTCCTTATTTTATAGCTTTGGAATGTGTTTCAAGAAAAGTAACTTAAGACTTATGTCAAGAATTTGGTCTTATGCTCCATATAATTATTACTGAAAAATAGCGAAATTTCACTTGAGCGAAATTGCACTTTCTTAGAATATAGACATAACTGCTAGTTCCTATGAACTTTTCTAGACTGTGATGCGCCGTCCGTTTAAACGAAAATTGATCGTAAATTCATTTATTTTATACCGAATTAAGTAATTCAATCGGTATTATTCTGCTTTGAATGGTGATGATTATCGTTTCAGTGGTTGAGGTATTTCTTAAATAGAAATCTAGACTTGTGAACCTGGCTTACATGTAAGTATTTTTCAGACGCTGTTGTTTGGTTCCTCCTGTGCCCAGGTGAGGAATAAAATCCCGAGTCTGGGGTGTTCTCGGCGCGTACTTGGATTTTATGGGTGCGTTATGGAATTTTTACCGCGGGTTTAGTGTTTGCTGGACTGGGGCTTAGGGTATCAAAGCTGGAATTTATATGAGCGGCCACGGAATCGTTCCCACCCCCTGCGAATGCGTCTCAATTTCGTCAGGAATCCGACATTTGCAATATCTGTTGCAGGAAGCAGACACATCTTCACATAAGTTTCAAGAGTTCTACTTTCACATCGTTATCTTACCGTTATGGGTAAATGAAGAGTGGATGCTTCTCTCTCGTTGATATTTAACCGACATCATATTCGATTTTCGAACATTCTTTTGCGGTTGCATAATGATGATGTAGACTTTTGGCGCGAAAAGGCACGTGAGGGCCACAGTGGCACTGAGGCTGATAGATATGCATAATGTTGTTGTCTGTATCTGGAAAAACATTAAAAATCTGAATATGTACTAAAATACAGTTGACTCCAAAACTTCCCAGAACTGTCGTCACTTAAATGCTGCTCGGCAAATGAATCTTCAGGTCAATATGCTTAATGTAAATCTAGGACCATTTTTGGTTGGATTGAATGACTGTGATAAAACACAATTATTCTGGACATAACATTGTATTCATGTCGAGTAATGTAAGACATGCATGTAGATAACATTGAACTTTTAGGTTGCATTTTTTAAAATATTTCCGACAAAATGTATCGTTCCTTGAATTAAGTGAGCAACTCGGCTTTGCCAAAACCTCATAAAACATTCGACAAAGGTCAAATTATGGAGTGTATATTAACAAGCTTGATAAACTTGAACTACGTTAACCCACTGCCAGAACATCAGATTGCGATGACGCCCCAATTCTCACTATGTAACGAGACTTCCAATGTAGGCCCGTAGCCAGGTTGGGTTCGGGGGGTTCCATCGAATCCCCCCTGCGGAAAAGGTCCAGCCCCGGCCCATCCATTCAAGATGGGATATCGATGGACAACAACAACGAAATTGTTGCAGCTACTCAGTGGTACTACTAATTACAATGATAACTAAGTCAGAAATAATTTTGACTTTACTTCACGTAATCATCGGGCCGTACCCGGTCAACTTTGCCCGAATGGTGCTTGATGATAGGATCTTGCAGACGATTAGAGGAGGCTTTATGTTATTCATCGGCACTGAACGCGCGTGGTGGTTACAACATTGGATAACAAGAGAGTTTAGAAGTAAATGTCTATACCTAGCTAGGCTATATAGCAACGAGAGAGTTCCCAAAACGTTGTCCCTTGTGAATGCCTTAAAATCTACCAAGAAACAAAACAGCAGATGGTAGGTTTGCTATCTGCAATAATGATAGTGGCAGAGTACAAAAAAGTGCAGACGTTTTCAAATTTCTACTTTGGTGCATGCGTGTACGCGTGTGTGACGGTGTTGCCATATTTTTTTAAATTCAGTACATACCGATAATAATTAAGTTCACCATAGGCAGTCCTCCGTCATTGCTCAAAAATCAGACATTTAACTACGAGGGGGTTGGGGGGGCTATAGTCTCCACTTTTTTCAGTCGCTGCGTCACCCATGGTCTACCCCCTGTGGTGAATTTTCTAATAATGTAAATAAAAAATAAGCCAAAGTTCATAGAAAATGTATAGGGATTTAGTCCTTAAATTGGGGGTGTTGCATGAAAACATCCTTAATTATTTTCGATATTACTGACAATTCACTCTCGATTTGCATCAAAGTCAAAAGTTGACTTAGCAATGAAACTAAAACAATAAAAGAAAGGGCAATCAATGTTTTCACGAGTCCAAAAATACGCAGTTCAGTCCCTAATTCTGGGACTGTTTCATACAACCGGGTAATGATTGTCCTATACGACTCCTTTCGAGCTGAAGGAAAAACGGAGAAAAATAACACGTGCTCTGTTTCAACGACTGGTATATAACTTTTCGCTGAAAAAGACGTGTCGGAAGACCTGTGTACACTCTCTCATTAGTCGTGTACGACTGTGGCTTAAAAAACTACAAAATCGTGTGCGACTAGTCGAATTATATAGACAGAACCATTAACAGCGTATTAACTTACCTGAAAAGAATTAAGTGTTCCAAAGTAGATTGGTATGAAGGCCAGCCAAATTATACATGTTGTATACATAGTGAATCCTATGAACTTCGACTCATTAAAGTTCTCAGGAATTTTTCTCGTCTTGACTGCGTATACGGTGCACGTGATAATAAGAACCATGTTGTAAGCAAGAGATAAAAGAAAAGATACGTCGTCCGCTGCACACTTGAGAACCATCTGATCTCTTTGTTCATTGGGAAAGTAATATCGAGTACCGGGAGGTGACACCAGCAGCCAAATACAAGCAATGACTACCTGGATAGATATGAAGATGGCGCTTATGACCAGTTGAGACTTGGGACTAATAAAAACTGGCCGTTTTGCAGTTCTGTTCGCATTCTCGAATATCCTCGCGATTCGATTTGTTTTCGTTAGCAGCGATGCGTACATGATTGAAAAGCCGAAGCCAACGCCGAATCGCTGAAAGGCGCACACAAAAGTCGAAGGTTTCGACAGAAGTGTGAATGTCATGAAGTAGCAGACGAGACAACCTATCAGAAGTAAAAAGCTCAGTTCCTTCCCAGAAGCCTTCACGACGGGAGTTTCGTTGTGTTTGATGAAGATCAATATCACGCAAGACGTACAAATAATACCAATGTTTGCCAGACAGACTGGAATTATCGCATACACCGAGTCCCATTTCACGTACTGCTCGGGCAGACGATAGCAGCTTTGCATGTCGGGATTGGGCCAACTTCCCTCACCGCATTCGGCGCAGGTATGCTCATCCTTGACGTATTCCCACGGCTGACAGGCAGTGCACACCCAACAGCAAGACTCTCCCTGCTTGATTTCGCCATGTTTACACGGTCGACTACACACAGACTCTGGCATTTTCTTGACTCCACCGGCCCAAACCATGTGAGACACATTGAGATTAAGACGGTCGTTCCACCATTCTCCCACAATTTCATAGTCATAGCGACCTGTCTGTTTGTTTTTCTGATAATTGAAAATGTTGTAGCGTCCCAGACCGTCTCCTTGTTGGTTAAACTCTACTTGCCCGCCATATGTGTCTGAAATAGGTGTAACGGTGATCGTGATGTAATTAGGTCGAGTTTTGGTGATTGATACACTGTACTATTTAACAAAGTTTTCGTTATTTTTGAAGGACACCGTGAAGCATAAAAAGGTTCGCGTTGTTACATGCATGATTCTAACTTTGCATATAAATGAAGTCTTTATAAAAAATGCAGTTTTAAAACGCATGTTCGAGATTTGTTTGGGGTGGTTTTTGGTAGCTTTGACACGAGCAATGAAACAGTAAACTTTGCGGTGTTTTCATGGGTGCACCCAGGGGGGGGCTTGGGGGCTCGAACATGCCGCCCCCCCCCCATTTGGAAAATTGGGCAAAAAGGTGAAACAAAAAGTCCGAGTAAACGAGACAAAAGTCCACAGGAATTCGGCGCGGATGCACGATCGGCAGGCCTGAACTTAGTGGCCCCGTTTCTTTTTATTCCTCGTTGACTATTTTTTTTAGTAAAAGGTCCGCATATCGAAGCATTCGAGCGCCCCTATATTTTAGGCTGGGTGCGCGCATGGTTTTAGTAATCAAGTTAAAAATCGGAGATTCCTAATAACTCCCGTTACTAGCCAAAGTTAACTGAAATCGCCTGGACTCGGAAGCGGCAAGCTCATCATTTGTTGGCTGCTGGGAGTGTACATGTACGTGCACTGCTAATAAAAGCTTGGCATTGATTCATGCTTAATTTTGATTGATTTTAAGCGTAAACCTAAAATTGAGCTTAAAAAGCTTATGGCTCCTAATTAATCAACTGAATGTCAAAAATTGATCTCAGCCAGTCGGCAGCGTAGTTATACCGACGCAACTCGCTCTCGTAAATGGCTAAATCCGCTTTGAAAAGACATGACGTGCGTTCAGTAGACGCTAGGACTTACGCTAGGACCTAGCCAAAAGCTAGTCAAGGTCACGTGCTCTAATTTAAAATACACTGCAATATCTCGCGCAATCTCGCAAAGTCTTGCTTTTAAGCTAGGTCCTAGCGTTAGTGAACGGGAGGCTGATAATTACATAACCTAAGCAGTTTTGTGGTGGTAGCTGTTATCAGAGACCTGCGTTGTTAGACATTATTCCGAAAAAAGTGAGTTTGCGAAAACCGCGGCATCTAAAAGTCAAGTGGTTCAAAGTCTAGACAATCTAATATTGGCTGCAGTTTTTTGCGAAAATAAATGCAAAAAACACATCTATGCAGGAAAATCAAAGAAACCTCTTAAACAGGGCGAAGTGCAGCAAAAAATGTCCGACAACTCTACCAGACTGCGCATTTAATTTTTTGAAAAGTGATATCAAAATAATATAAATTCACGATATGTGCTTTGAATTCTATTTTCTTTAAGAACTTTTTACATGACTTATATCAGACGGAATAGAATTCTTTGGCTATGAATAAGTTAAGAGCTGTGCTCTGAAAACCAGCTTTCTTTGGTTCTTCATGCAATGAATATATTTACACAAACTGTGTTACAAATGCTAATCAAAATACTTTTCTTATCATATCATACTATACCTGTAAAAGACACATTCAGCAAGCGCCGATAGATGGCATTTCCGTCTAGTCTTGAACTGTTAAAGCAGACGCCATTTTCTCCTGGACAACCTTCAACCAACACATCTTGCACTGCGTAGGCCAGTGCATAGACCGCGTCATAAACGAACTGAAGTTTACTCTCTTGTTTGTATGTAGTTGCGGACAATTTTTCATTACCAGTGCAGGCTCTCCGTTTTGAATCCTCATCGAAAGAACACTTATGTATTTTCTCCCAGTACTCCTTAAACCAGGGATTACGCATATTCTCAGCTGGAGTCAAATTTCTGAAGTAACTATCAAATGCCGTCAAATACGCAGTTTGTAAGTCGAGCGTGATGGCACCCTCCGCTGCCAAATTGTTCTCTTTGACCGGGGTCTCCTCTCGTCCCCAACCGTCGGCGGCTATCCACACAAACTGATTCGTTACATTCTTACGCGTGGCCGCTCTTAAGAGACTTCTGGCATCCTCCATGCGCGTGAACAAGACAACTCCACGTGCATTTTCCTTGAGTTTTAACGCCTCTATGATGTCATCGAAATGCTTACGTGTGCTGTTGAAAGGGATCTTTTCGTCAGCGGCAATGCAGATATTTCGGTAGCGAGCCTCTTTCGTGAAGGTATCGATACCATTTTCTCCATAATCGCCGGCCGAAGCTACCGTGGAAACGTAAGTCCAGTTTAAGAACGTGACTATATCAACAATTGCTTTGGCTTGAAAGGTGTCGGGAGGAACTGTCCGGGCAAATAAGTCGAAACGGCTTTTGTCGCTCAACGCGGCAGTCGTGGAGGCGTAACTTATTTGTGGAATTTTGAACAACCGAAGAAGATTTGCAACCTGAAAAAGGAAACACATTAAAGCCTATCTTGAACAGTAACATACATGTATGTAAGATTGCTTTACGATATGTTTCATCACTCTGACTGTAGCCATAAATTGTCATTTGTAACGAACTTTAGGTCTTATTACTTCACGTTTGTCTAAGTGACCGCGAGAATGCTCAATTGATTCAAACAACTGCGAAAAACACACCCGCACCATAGGCGGATTTAGGGGGGCCAGGGGGCCCGCCCCCCCCCC
>NMRA01000066.1:1082181-1158075 GCA_002633005.1 Phoronis australis | reverse complement strand
CCCCCCCCTTATGATATCCTAGATCCGCCACTGCGCACACATTGGTGCTATGCTCTTCATACTAGTAGGCAGATACATGTGCACACTTCCATCGTGGGTACTTTCCGTCTTTGTTTGCTCTGCTCTCGCGGTGACGCAATATGGCGGGACAAGGCTACTTCACGCATACATGTATGTATCATTTGATGTCCTGCATGCTCTGAATGTTTGAATTGCGTCTTTGCGTTTTGCTAAAGCATTGCTAAGGCTGCCTGAATACTCCAATGAATCCAGAATAATAAAATCCATTCGAAGAAGACTTTTCTGTACTTAAACGCCATCGAAAATAGCTTTCTGACAGAAATTGGAATCTGCATCGAAAGTTTGGTTACCACTGCAGTCAGCATCAGGTTTATTCGAAGAATCGGTGATTATTGGGACAAAGGAATTAGTGACATCAAGGCGGTGGAGGGAAGGGTAAGTGGTGACGACTAGGGAACGATGGATATTCAGGGAGTGTTAAGCTAGAAAAGTGAATCAGTAATCACGCATCGTCTCAGTAGCTGGCAAGGCCCGCCGCCTACAGCTCGCTTTCTTTGAATCATCCTTGCTCGGACCTACCTGAATAGACACACTGCTATACGAGCCACCAACTACTCCGGCTACTGGAAGCGGAAGTGACTTGGCCACGGCCTTTGAATCGTCTAAACAGACGAAATCGTCAGATTCTAAATTACTCATCGAAGCTCTGACGTAATCCAGCGACTGTTCAAGCGCGTAGGTGTCCCTTGAGCACGTGTCGAATATTCTAACACCTGTAAAATTGCATTTACCTGATCAATTGTCTTTTAAAAAACATTCCTGCTATCACTTTTATGATGGTGGGGATGCTGATATTGGTCGTGATGGTTGTGGTAATGGGTACCTGGATATAAGAGAGAGTACCCACCACCATAATTAAAGCGCCTGCGGCCTCTACTGCATAGAGCAAAGCTGAAAGCAGTTCTAGTGTCACATCAATCTTATTATGTATTTATGCATGTGCTGGTATGTTGACTATTATGGAACCCGTATGTTGAACCAGACGTTGGTTTTACTATATTTCTGCTCGCGCTGTCTCGGACAGTAAATGCTCGCGCTGTCTTGGACAGTAAATGCTCGTGCTGTCTCGTACACTACTAAACATAACAATTCTATTTGGTTTACAATATAATATTCAACATGGAACTTCAGTTACGTAAAACTTTCTTTATAAAATCAATATTATCAAATCGAATACGTATCCTTTTTGTAGACTGCAGCCTAGAATATCAGAGCATATTTTCAACAATCGTACAGAGATGAGTACATAGATTTTTTCATAATTTATTACGCCAGATGAAGAATCGACAATTTTCAATTGGATTCTACATGTACTAATTTGTAAAAATATCTATTCTGCTAAAATATGACTTTCCGCTCATACGTAAAGGATGGTGTTGATATTAACGCCTCAAAATTGACCGTTCTTCAGTTTTTCAATCCAAGGATTTTAAAACTTCGTGATCAATACACGTCGCTGGCGGCACCTCGAACATAATCCCAGGATGTAAATTATTCTTACGTCAATGTGCACGGATACCCGTTTAAAAAGGGATTTCAAGTAACTTCATGCAGAAAAAGCAAACTTCTCTCACACTAATCTCTCAATTCCATCGGCAAAGTTAATCCAGCTGCCCAAGTTCAATAAATTTTATTTATAGTTTGCGTAAAACATACAGTTCAGATATAGTGCCCCGCAGTTTACTTTTTTCCGAGTTTCTTTTTGTTTCGTGAAGTTAATAATGTTCTGTTAAAACACATGCGCAATCGATATTTAAGAAATGCTAAGATAAAACGGGTTCACAAAATTCACATGTACAAGGGGGAATCAACAATTGATCGCACTTCAAAATCACTTGCCCGGACTTCAAATCCAGTAGGCTGGTTTGAAAAACCAAATAGCCAGTGATCAAACACGATGGTCTCACCCAAAAAACTAGTTGACTGGACCTAAAACACGATGTCCTGTGCTATACATGTAACCAGTTGGCCGATTATCAAACACGACGGTCGGACTTCCTCAGAAACTCGCTTTGAATGTCTCGCAGGATTCAAGTGACATCGAGCGTTTATTTTTCTTACCCTTTTGTTCAAACCGGCGATTTGTTCTGCCTCTGTGTTTGAGCACCGGCCAATCCGGTTTAGGTCTGGCCAACCAGAATTTTAGGTGCGGCCATCTGGTTTTGAGGTACGGGCTAACCTGTTTTGTGGTCCAATTATCAAGTTAGAGCACTGGCCACTGGGTTTTGCAGTCCAGCCATTTGGTTTTAAAGTCCGAACTGATGGTTTTGAAGTTAAACCAATTGTTGATTCCCCCTTGATGAAGCAGGTGAAATACACTCCGTGTGATTGCCTTGATTTTGTAATAAACTTTCATTTGCGTTATGCCGCCTGCAATTGGTAATGAGATTTTACTTTGATGAAGCGACCGACATGTGGCGTACACGTGTAGCATGGCGTAAATTTCAGCTTCAAATGCCCAAATACTACCAATCTCAGGTTTCAACACAGTTTTTTTGGCATCTTTCGCGACCCAGCATGAAGGAGCTAAATCACTGCTGCAGTTTTGCGGAGTTGCTGATTCCCGATGACTGTTCTGTTGGTCCCTTTTCTTGCCATTCTACTTCTTACCCCTGGCTGTTATTTTAAAAGATGATTTGCTTTGTTTTCACCGGCTTTAGAACACAACATATATTTCAGCAACTGGAACTAAAATAAATAACTCCCTTGTCTCCTTGTGTATCTCCTTTATCAGTTTTTTTTAATACTAACAGTGTTCACATGTCGTCCAGTGAGAAGTATGAAACTCCAAATGGTTCTTAAACGAGTATCTTCCTGCTCGTTAAAATGTGCTTATTCAAGGTGCAGAATAGATGCGCGTACTTTATTCCAGTGTGCGCACTGAATCATGTCCAATCAAAGACTAAAGACGTAGGATCAGGAAGACTTTTAATTGCATATTCATAATAATAATATGTGGTTCCAAATGTTCAATTGAGGTTAGGTGTACAGTAGTTCGAAAGCTAGTTGTTGTTCACCACGTGAGTAGTACCCTCATTAACATGCTCGCTTGATTAGGCAATCGTCAACAATCCTCAGAATTGGTGTGTGGCAATCAAAGTTACCTAGACAATGTGAATACAAGCCGGATGTGGGTACGTGGCGTGTTATCTTTATTTTTCATAAAATGACAAGTTCTTCGTGTAAAATAACACACTTTGAGCGTAGAACAAACACTTTTGGTTTGTGGCAAGTCAATGTCTCTTTTCTCTTATTCTTGTGTATAGTGATCATTGTGTGTTCATTTTCTAAAGCTTGGATATATTGCTCACTGCGGTTTCCGGGCTGCATTTTTAGTATTATCTTTTTGTGTAAGCCTTAATAAATTGGTAACCGTTAACAAGCACTTTTACCCCCAAAAAGGTTCTCGTTTACGAACCCTTCGTAGAATGCAAATAAGATGTGAACTCTTGTCAGACGCCACTAAATCAGAAGGAAGATATACCTTCTGAACTTGAGAACGAGTAACCTGTGGTTAGGGCTCGTTCGCCCATTGTGATCGTCTGTGATTGGCCAGAACATTATCATTTTGCACATAAGTGTTATGCTAGTTACTCGTAAAATGGTTGCTAGGACGACTGGTCTGTGAACGCTGAGCTGCTGTCTCATCAGACGCCCTACATGTACCTATACCTTCCCATCAAATTCCACATCCGAACGTGGTATAAATTTATAACACGTGAAGGTCGAGGTCATTCACACCGGCGGCCATTTTGTGTTGCAGCAAGTGGAATTCAAATTCTTCATTAAGTTCTATTGCTTTCCATTATAAATTGTTGCGGGATAATATAAACTAAAATGTAGCAAAACGTCGCCAGGCATTTGAATTCATAGGTCCAAACTACAGCCTCGCTCTTGAGTTTACAATCTGGCCACTAACGTGGCGGATCTACATGGGGCTCAGGGGGCGGATCTATGGGGACTCGAGGGTTCCAAACCTCCAGCCATAAAAAGAGCCTCGCTAAAGCTACAGATCCGTCTCTGCACTAAACTGATTTTCCACCCTTATGTAAGCCTGAAATTTTACTAGTAAATTAGTTTTTGGCTAACGTTTCCATTTGGTGACAGAAAAAATTAACAAATATTTAGGACTGATTTTACACCCCCTGCATTTTCTTTCAAAATCCCGTCAGATCACCTGGAAAGATAATGTCTTATTGATACCGCTCGATTTTTTATGCAGACGAGCAAGCGAAGTGTTCTACATTCAAGTTCAAAACTAAAGTAACAGTCAGTTCTCCTTTTGCGGTCAAAAAACTAACTTTTCACTTAGAGCAATTTCCACAATAAAATTAGTCTAAAATTATTTCTCACCGTGAACGCAGAAGGGCCTCGTTCAGATGAGGAGTAATTTCCGGGCTGTAGAAGAACGGATAGTACAGTATAGTTTTGAAGACCATTCTCGTCGCATAAAATGATACGCCGTGAGACGCCAACTTATCGAGCCGGATCTCAAGTAATAACGACCTGTCACAGTCTCCACATCTCAAGAGTAGCCTCTAATCCGAGTAAGGAACAACTTAGTACCAGATTTACAGCGGTAAGTGGTCGAGAAGGGGGGGTGGGTTATAGACCCTTTTAGATAATTGTCCATGATCTGTGCTCGAATGCGATATGATTTAGGTGGATGAATGACTAATCTATCTGCCGCCGCATTTGCAAGGTGTTCTGGTATCGTTAGTGAACCTTTTGATATTCGAATTCTTCGTATCGTTCTTTCTAAAAGAGCTTCAGAAAAGCGTCAGGTTCATTAGATAATTAAAGCTGTCCTATAACGTAATGAGGGGATCAATTTATGTGGTAACCAGATAAGGTGAACAGACGCTAAGTCTCATTATAACATGTCTTAAAATCATGACATAATAATACTGTGCCAAGAAATCAGAGAATTCGTTTCTTATCACGTAGAAAATCGTTAGAAACTTCATTTGAACACACTACCGCTTATGCTCGTATGTAGGCTTTTATGTTTGGCTATAAAAAAATAATTTGCTTATAGCCGGATTTAGGCACGTGCGAAACACTTGGACAAAATCAAAGTGTAACTTTTTGTAATTCCACGTGAGCTCCAAAGCAACGTACGTTCACGTGTCGAACATCAACTATATTTAAATGAATATTTCAAAAGACACAGAAAATACCATCCGCATATACAAGGGAAAACCACCTGCTAAGCTCCTATAACTGGAGCTTAGGCGTATGCAACCTACATCTAAATACGCGCACACATGGTACGCCACGTAAAACGAAGTCGCGTCTAGTTGTAAAGGGGTGTTTATTTCCGTCAAATAATTCCCTTGTTTTTTAAACATGCTTACTTCAATTTATTGTTTTTATAATTAGCACCAAAACAATCAAACTTTACACACAAAAACAAGTGAATAATCGTAAAAAAAATGTATACGCATGCGCAATTTTCATCCTTCAGATAAGGGCGAACTCGTTTGCTTACCGTAGTGTTATTGCGAGTGCTCTTAACAAGCGGCATTGAGCATTTGGGCGCTGATTCATTAAGTACTGGGTAAAAGTAAACATGTACAATCACAAGTTCGTAACATTTCACACATAAAACTCGTTTTCTCACCTAAAAACCCTGTTCTTGAACCGTATTCAGTTGACCCCGTTTTCTTGACCCTGGTCAGCCATCCAAAGATGCCCGGTTGTATACACCAATTTTTCCACTAAGTACAAGGATGAGAGTTGGTAATCTTCAGTCTGCACTAAACGAAATATCATTTTCGTGGTGTGCACGTAGTGTCATTTCAAACAATGTCGCTGACGCTCACCTGCTCCATAGCTGTTCAAATTTAATTCCCACTTCCCCCGACCAACACGTCAAGGAGTTTCTTCTTAAACTACAATACATATTTCGTGAGTTGCAGTTTCCTCGCTGCTTCTCAAAAATCATCAAATTTTCATTTATCTTAAAAAACAGCCAATTATACAGCCCTGACCTCTTTTATTGTGTGGTTAATCAATTGTTTACGGCTTGACTGTGTGGTGAGAAGAAAAAAAAACAGCGGCAATTGCTGCAATTACGAAGAAATTCATTATCGTAAAACACGGTGTTTCGCTTTATTGAGTCTAAAACTAACACTGAATATCTTCATTATTGCGATTATTTTTGTATTCTTAGCACTGCTATGGTCAGCAGCTGATGTTAGTGATTGAGAGGTGTTCTTTTGAAATCAGCCAGGGACGAATCAATCAAACCGTCGATTGAGTTCAGCCAGAATTCAAATCAGTGACTCGGGCAATGGCATCTGAAAGGTCTCGACGAAAGTCGGGACAAGGTTCAATAACTATTTTATGTTCTACTTTGCATGCGACATGATCTAACGCTAGTTTACAATCGCAAACGAGTGAATGTGGGTGAAAATGGCGTTCAACAATCATTATTGTAGAAGACGTGACAGGACATTGGTCTTGCAATCAGTTTTCCAGAGTTACTGGACAACTAAAGTATAGATAGTATGTTCAAAGGGAAAGCTTAAACTTCGGATTATAATACCACAGCGGCGTGTATAGAAAAGGGTGACCCGACATCACAGTCGGTTGTTTCAACAGCTGCACGAGATCGACTTTATACACAAAGAACAAAACAAAACAAAATGGCCTCGCATTTTTCTAAAGTACATAATGTGTACAGATTTAATAGTTGTTTTGGCATTATGGAGGATGAACGCGATCTACAGACTAAATTGCATTATTCGAAGTGATTCTCTGGTACAGAATCAGAATTCAACGGTTTGCTCGTAAATATTTTGAATTTTCATTTACGTCAAAGCATATTTTCTTTTGGTTTCAAATTTCAAAAAACCTATCTGTCAACTGCTCGTCACTTCGTCGATTTTTCTCCAACAAGGCAAAGCACGTCTAATTACTTGGTACGGGCATAACATAAACGTAGCACATTTCCCTTATGGAACGATTTCAAGCAGCAGATAGGAAGCAATCGATTAACCAATTAAGTCCTGACTGTTTAAAATTAGTAATAAAAGTGTCGTGGTAATTTAATATATTCTAAAATGCAATTTAAATGATTTTGGAAAATTATTTGCTTCACTGGCCTGCCTCATACTGCGCTGTCGACATTGGAATGCGAACATACATGATAATCTAACCGTTAATATCCATCTTGTCAGTCAGCTGTTTGTGGAATGACTGTGAGCGCATGAAAAGGAGATTAGAAACTCTGTGGTGACCACAGAGTTTTTCCTTCCCGCCTATTCCAAAAATCATAAATTTTGTGATTTTCTGGAAATTCCCTCATCTCTGTAATAGACGTTGGGAGATGGCAGTTCCGTCATGAATTGTTTAAATGATATTTTTGACAAGATGTCGCGTTCCAAGTCCCTTTAAGGAGCGGTTGAGATTTTGTGGTGACAATGCTGCCTATCGGACATTCGAAACTAATATAAAGCAAAAAACAATTTTCAAAATTCACAGAAAATTAAAGTTAAAAAAGATTTTTCAAAAATTCAAATTTTCATCGTCCGTCAATCACACTCTTTTAAAGGCAATTTTCCCACCTAGGCAAGGAAATTAGACACAAGTGGATAAATTCTTTAAAAGATACCAATGAAACCCGACTAACGATTAAAGTTATTTTAATTGCTTTCCTCTGATGTCGATTTTTCACAGTTGATCAGAATGTTCACTGTGCGTCCTTCACAAATGGAATTGCTCAAAACAAGTTCCGTTAAATACACGACTGGTTTTCGTTTTTTCCAGCTTTACAGCAAGCCGTTCGTAGGTTCTACACACTGCCGTCTGTCGGCGAAACATGCGCTACAACTTATGAAAAGCTAGATGTGAAACTGGATCTTTCACTAGATTTCAATAACAGTGTTAAAAAGTTTGAGATGGTTGCTTCAAAATTCACCACATGCTCATAAATTTGCATTTTAATTTGAATAAATAATAAACCAAGCGTCTTTAAATCACTATGCAATCTCCATTTATAGTATTTGGCACTAGTCAATTACAGGAGTCCCATGTTTTGAGAACTAGTTTGATACCCGTTATTCAATAGATAACCCTAGTTTTCAAAATGCAGGATCCCTGTAAGTGACTGTTACCTCTAACGTCATTGTTTTGAGATATGTTACAAGCATAATTAGCCCAAATTAAAAGTCACATGGGGACTTTTGACTTGCAAAAAATACAATTAGACTGTCATGTCAAGTTTAGTATCCCAGCTGATTTGAGTACAACTTTGTCAGCTGAGTACTTTGGCGTTGACCAATTGTTGAGTTCAGTTTTGAGTACATAGATCAGACCCTGAAACTAGACCAAAGTAGAGTTCAATAACTCTAACACCACGCTAGGATCTCGCTAGAAAAGTAAGACTTTCCGAGATTACGCGAGATATTGTAGTGTATTTTAAATAACAGAAGGAGATTTTGGCTAGATCGCCGCAAGACAGCTACTGAATTTTACCCAGGCGATTTCATTCTCTTCTGATTGACTCGTGATTGCTCGTGAAAACGTCGTCAAGTAACTTGGCAATGAAGCCCTCGCAACAAGAATAGAGTGGTTGGCAAAATGTGGAAAGCAACAATTAAAGTAAAGTCCAAAACATTAATTCCCCTGTGCAGGACCAAAGCATAATAGCATTTTCACTTCACTTTAGACTTAAACATGAAACGGGACTTTTTATGGCCATACATACATAAATAACTTATCAGAAATATTCCATACCAAGCCATGTGCCAGCAAAAAAATATCCATGTCAGGAGCACGTGTCCATTTAGGACCACTCCAGAAGCGCATTACCCCTCAAAGTGAAGACGTCAGTGCCATTAGGCAAGGGTTTAACATTAAGCAAAGTCTCTCCAACAAGTACAAACCTTTCTGAGTATTTTTTTAAAATAAAGTCATCAAATCTTTCCGAAACTTTCTCTAACGTTCGCCATCCTGCTCCGCCATCTTGCTTCAAGTGAATGACGTCATCATTTTTGTGGTCAGGTGTTCCTAAGTGTTCACGTTTTCCTGTTATTTATTTTGGAGCGTTTTTACTTGGTGAAATGCAATTTCTGAAAGTCTTTTACTTTGTCATAAATTTGTTTTGTTCATTACTTCGCATGCTACAGGTCACATTTGTTATATGATCATGGTGCAATTTACAAAAACGTTTTTTTTCAAAAATTGCGGAGCCATAGCTCCGCTGTTTCTGGTGGGATTTTTCCGATTATTTGTGAATAGGTCATTTCAACGGCTATCGAAATTGCCGTGCAAAATGTTTTTTTCTATGACTTAATGTTGTCGAGTCATTCGAGATTTTCCGGTGACAGTTCAACTTTTCGGCGTCCCTCGACGGATGTCTCGGTAGAAGGATAAACCTCGGCAAGCGCTATCTGCTTTCTGCTGCCCGTTTCTCGCTACCATCGTTCTTAAGACATTCAAGATTTACTGGTTTTTTTATTGAATAATTTCGTGTTGTACTTGCTAGAGATAGCATTTTTCGTCTGATCGACATCAATGTTACAGTACGTGCAATGTTTATCTAGTCGAGGACTCTGGTCTCATGAGCGACATTTGACGCAAGGTGGCACTGTAGCGGGCTCGCGGCCATAATTTTTGCGACCAAACCTTCTAAAATTTGGTATGTAAATAGGACTATCTGCAATTTATTATTGGCTTCTTGCTACAACTTACGATTGCAGAGTTATTTGAGAATTGTTTCTGATTTGATGACTCTTTTACTGACAAATTTTCCGGTGTACTTTTAATGGTTTATCATTCACTCTGCGTTTGTGTAATAGGCCTCGTGGTCGTGGTTGGTGTCCTTGTTTTCGTCGTCCACTTCATTTTTTAATTCTCATTCGATTTCGCCAAGTCTTGCTCCTCCACTTTCATTCTTTCGTCCTGTCACGGTGGTGGTCACATTTTCGCTAATGTGTTATAATTTTTGTGGTACGCTAAATTCTGTTTCCACCACAGTTACTGGATGTAAGTGATTGGAGTTACACAACCAACCTTAATGAATTTGTTTTATCAACGAGAATTGAAAAATCTTATTTTGAGTTTTGAGCATAATTTCAATCTTTGCATAGTAAAATAAGTGATTTGGATTTTTTCCGTTTTGACTTTCCATACCTAAATAACATTTTTCTCGAATACTTTTAATAGGACGTGATGCGGTTCGGTAACGGCAACTCAACGCATACACTGCGTTGGTGTTAGATCGTAGTAAATGCGCTGAACTGACGCAAACCATATCCTACGGACTGTACGTTTATCTTCGTACTATACTGATCACAGAACTCTTAGCTTCTGAATGACTGACTTTGTGTGCAGTATAATAACAAACAAGCGTGTATGTTATCTATCTTTCTTTGAAATGCGAAATCCAAAGCTGCATTAAACCCGTCATTTCCGTCAAAAGGAAGTTCTGATTCAGGACACTCACCGTAATGATCTTGGTGCCAAAATGTTGCTTTGTCAAAATGTGACTTGTTTTCCGGGCTTAGAAAGACCTGACAGTTCTTTGTTTCTTCAGACCAAGCTCATAAAAGATAAGTCGTCACGTCGGGACCGGAAATTTTATGACCTTGGTCTGAAGAAACAGGCGAACTGTTGGTTTCTACCGAATACAGAGACAAATTCCGGTTAAACCGGGTTAGGACAATGACAAAAAGAATGCGCTTAAAGCCGCTTCAGCAATAAATAGGTAAGTAAATCTCCAAATAAGGAAGTTAATTTCAGTTTTCACGAAGTCGACTGCATAACGAGGCAAGCCTCTGACCTAGACGTCTGATCACGTATGAAATGTTTTAGATGGAGCATCAGACGTTCGATCTGTCTACTAATCAGACGGTATACGTGAAGACTGTATATTAGTAACACTGTTGTTATTTTGAAATAATACATACCTAAGGTGATATTCGGCAACACTTTGCTACTCCTGTTGATTTCGTCAATTGTGAATAGCATGGCTTCCAACCTTTGTATACCTCTATCTTCGTTTATGGTTCCGCACGTGATTCCTCCACCACCCTTTTCGTGAACAGGGAAGAGTCCACCTAAAATGATCTGTCCTGGAATGAATGCGGCTTTAAACTCTCGCGACAAATTACGCGAGTTGTGATCGGCCTCCGTGTGTGTCCACGCGTGAAAGGTAAGACACTTTGGCGCGAAAAATGTTAGGCACACGAGAAGAGAACATAATGCCTTCACATCCATGTTTGCAAATATGAAATGTTGAAATGCCACGCTATCTTCTCAGACACAACCCGCGAATTTGTTAATCGTTACATCATCCACCAGCGTCGTGAAGTGCGCAGGTATTTTTGCACACTGTGGTCTACAACGATCAGCACTGCTTGAGCCCCCGACTTCGTGGGAAACCATTAAATGCTGACTGACGTGAAATAGCCCATACGAGATCGACCTTTGTTGAAGTACACTCAGTTAAAAATCACAACAACACGTCATTTCGTCTCGGATGTAATACTGCATTCCACTAGTCTCGTCGAAGCTAACAAATTCCACGTAATTCTATCGTGTTTTTACAAAATCGCAAGTCGTGGTATTCATTTTTGAATAGTTCTGGGTGCACGACAGACGTTGAAAATTGATCAGGTCAGACAGGTCCATGACTTTGCAATGCTACTTTATGACATTTGGACGAGAACAGCAGGGTCAAACGTTTCCGCGAAAGTCGCCAACTGTAATACGGGTTGATGAGGGATCAAGTAGGTCAACAAGTCGTCCCTGTAAAGTAAATATACAGCCAATAAAATTCCCTCGTTCATTTGCATTGCGGTAATTGAAATCACACGAACATGTAAGTTTCAAACACAGAGAAAAATGTGGGTTTTACTACGCCGAATCAAATTCATTGATATTGCATTTAAATAATTATTATTGATAAACTACTCAAAGTGTGACTTCTGTTTGAGCTCATAGTTTCTCACAAAGGGAACAACAGTACATGCATATTCAAAGTATCGATAATTTGATGTTTACGATGAAAAACACTGATTTATTGCAGAAGAACGAAGGAGGGATGTAACGGAAGTAGCGCAGCTTCACGCTTTACAGACATGACTTACGTTTGAAATGTTGATGAGGCTTTCATTGGATCTTACTAATAAAAAGATCAGTGGTGCATATTCAACAAATTTCCGTACCATTGTGCTCCACGGAAAGTCCAGAGTCTAAATCGTTTTACAGTCACGGATCCGGGATATTGTCGTAGGGATCCGACAAGGGGGTAAACATAGTGGTTGATTAAGACTCCTCCATTACTGCGACAATGTAAAGTGGTACAGGGGAGGGGGGTAATTCGAATACTATGGACCTCCTCTTGGTCCGCGCCTGCATTAAAAGGACAAGACCTTTTTGTTAACTGCATAAATGCAAGTAACGAAACAGGTTATACTCAGATCGTGATCGTACTGTTTTCACATCAAACGCGGTTCACAAGCGAAATATTTCTTTTCCGAAGTGTAAATTTGACACACAATTCTCCAGGAAATCACTAGGCGGCGCATGTTTAAGTTTCACATTCAGGGAAGGTTTTTATGAGATTATGTCGTCATTTAACTTCGTTAATCTACTTCCGATAATCCATCTATGCCGACCTATGCAACATCAAGTTTAGTGAACAACTTGTAGACGGGACAAAAACATTTGTTTTCTTGAACCAGGATTAAAAATTGAACAAAAGTCGTGAATACCAGGAGTTTCGCAAAACATTGTTCCAAAGATCTGAATTTACTGATAAGCAGTTTCGCTTTCGACGGATACTAATTATTGCAGGTGCCACTGAAAACTAACGCAGGTCAGACAGTTGATTGAATGACATAATGAAAGCAGACGTGCAGGTATCGGTATTTCGATCACCTGGAAAACAAGCACTGAACAGCTGAAACAGTCTGAGATAATTTGTAAATGAACAGGACGAAGAACAGGGGGAAGTTTCATTCAATGTTACTAGAATACACTTTCAAACCGAAATCCTACTCCAAGTCTGTCGTATTTAACACCCGTGCATGTTTACACTTACACAGGTGCTTATAAGCCCGAGTTTAGGCCCATGCGCCGTATGTGTGAAGTTGCTTCTATGTCGACTAGAGCAACAAATTGAACGGATACCCGATTGCCATTGCTAGGAATCAGTGATTATTACTAATAACTCCAGGAAGTCACTCCTACCCAGCAATAACCTCCAAATTGCGTTTTTGGCCGTAAAACGGACTGTGTCCTTTTAATGGCGAATGCCAACCGATTTAATTAGTCTTTTTTATCGTCTTAATCGGTCTATATCCACATCGCCTCTTATACGGTCGACCTCACCTTGCCGAGAGGTGTCGCGTTAACTTGTAAGGAAGGTGAGAAACGACGCAGCGACGTTAGTGGTTCGTCTGCAGAGTGAATGCCGCTATATTGCGGTGCATCGTTCCCGCTTGTCCGAACTATGAAGCTGCGAAGAAAGCGGGTATATCGTTTTTTTCAACTTCCTCGACAGCCCGAAATGCTTAGGAAGTGGCTCGCGGTAGTGAAGAATGAAAGGTACGCGTGAAACATCTCCGTGTTTGTGGTCGGCATTTCGTCGACAGTGATTTTTGTAACGAATTTTGGCTTACCAAAGAACTATCCATACGTTCCGTTGCCTGTGCATGTTCACGGCGCCTCTCTAGTATTTCTTGATCATTGTATTCCGGTTCGAACTGATAGCCTGTGAAATCTCAAGATCCGACCTGTGAAGTCTTCGTCGGATGAGCTCTTGACTAAGTCGGGATTGGCGCCGGGCGACTTGCCATGTAGACCTTTATTATTCTGAGGTCTGTTTCAAAATGAATTATTCTCATTTTAACCAATGCTTATATGAAGCTGAAACAAAGTCTGTCTCATTAGATACAATTTGTAATGCCTTGGAGTGCTCGTGAGTGCAAATGTTTTGAGAAGCCAGCAATGAATAAACCACTGCCTTACCTGCTTTTGATGCCGGCAACAAAGGTAATTGACCGGGCACCGAGGCCGTGTGAGCGCATGCTAATTCAGGCAGTGCCTATGCTGATAGAAAGCTGTTGTGAAACAATTACTCGATTTTATATGCTATGGTCACATGTTAGGGGAATCTTTGATTTAGAAATACAAATACATTATTCAAATCATTGTTACTGTACAACCTGACGGTCTGTGGAAGGGGAACCCGACTTCACGGCCCTCCACAAGTAAGTAGAGCAGTTTCGTGGCTAATTCACATAATTACGTGCACATTATTTCTTTGGCTCACTATTATAGTGTTTTCGTGACTGGAGGTTTAGTTTCTAACTGATGCTAGTTTATGTTCGTGCCAGTCCCGGCGGCCTCGACGGGCTTTGATCGGGTTCCGAACCACTGGCCGGGGTAAAGAGTCAGTCCGGCCGCGACGCCGGGCCTAGTGATTGGGTTCCGAGCCACTGGCCGGGAGAACATTAGCGTTTTGTGTGTTTAGAACTCAAAAATGACAAGTATAAACAACACAGATCTAGGTTCTCCTGTCTGTATTTCACGGAAGAATACTTCTAATTTATCTCCGAACAGACCCCAAACTCATGCTACGGACCTTGGTAAATTGGCCTGCCGAACTTTGTAGGCTACGGTGTGTCAAAATACCAGTAAATCCGTAATAGCGAAATAAAACACGTTTTTATTGGAACTCGGTGTATTTTTAAGGGTTTTACATCGAAGTTTGATGATTTATTGGTGTTGAACGATGAATTCAAGCGATGAGCTGACACCACTAATCCGTGTTGTGAACTACTGAACAGACTGCGTATGAAACCAATTACGTCATTGGATAATTTCAACACCTCCGTCTGCCGTCAGATGTCATGTAACGCAATCGAACGTGCCGTTATCGAGTAGAACTACTCGATCTAAATTGATACAAAATAGGTTGTTTTTGGGTGGCATTCTCCTTTAAGGATCGTTCGGCGCATACCTTCCTATAAAGTCTAGTAGTTGTTACCTCTGATATCCTTAAAGGAGAATGCCACCCAAAAAACCTATGTATCAATTTAGATCGAGTAGTTTCACTCGATAACAGCAAGTACAGCTCTTTTACCTGACACCTTACGGGAGACGGAGGTGTTGAAATTAACCAATGACGTCAGAGGTTCGAATGCAGTCTGTTCAGCAGTTCAGCTGGTGTCAGCTTATCGCTTGAATTCATCGTTTTACGCCAATAAATCATCACAATTCGATGTAAAACCCTTACAAATACATCGAGTTATTGAACAAACGTGTTATTTTATTTCGCTGTTACGGATTTTTAGGTATTTGAACGTACCGTAGCCTACAAAGTTCGGTGGGCCAATTTACCAAGGTCGGTCGCGGGGTCTATTCGGTGATAAATTCAAGTTATTCGTCCGTGAAATACAGACAGCAGAACATAGCTGTGTGCTGTAATTTAAGACTTGCGATTTTTCAGTTCAAAACACACAAAACGCTTGTTATCCCGGTCAGTGGCTCGGAACACTCTGGCCCATTGCGGCCGGACTGAAGACATCACTGACGAACATAAACCAGCCAAGGTACGAATGTAAACTTCCAGTCTCGAAAAGACTATACTAGTGAACCAAAGAAAAAAGTGCACGCTGATTGTTTAGATGAATTACCTGCGAAACAGCAAATCTACTTACTAGCTCGTCGGGGGCCGTGAAGTCGGGTTATCCTTCCTTAGAACCGTCAGGGCAAAAGTTGTGCAGTAATAATGATTTGAATAATGTATATGAATATCTAAATAAAGATTCCCCTAACATCTGACCATAGGATATATAATGGAGTTATTGTTTCACAACAGCTTTTTGTCAGCAAACACTGAATTAGCATGCGCTCACAGGGGCGAGTCAGTCATCAAAAAGGTTATATAAAACGTTATGTTCTCACGCCTTGAATTCATTGTAATTGTTCCTGTTTTCATGGCCAACTACAATTTTCCATAAACAGAAACTGACCAACAACGGATTCGACGAAATACAGGCCACTCTGACAGACACGGTTAAGTTTTACGGCTTCATACTTGGTATTAACGGCGTAATTTTCATTTGTCACTACCGCGAACCACTTCCGAAGCATCATGGGCTCTCGAGAAAATGAAAGAAACGATATTAATACCCGGCGTGCGTTCTGTAGCACTAGGACAAACTCTAGGACCTAGCTAAAATCTAGTCAGTCACGTGAACTCATTTAAAATACACGGCAATATATCATGTAATTTCGCGAAGTCTTGCTTTTTAGTGAGCTCCTAGCGTTACTGAACAGGAGGCCGTATTCCTCGCAGCTTCATTGTTCGCACAAGCGGGAACGATACACCACACCATAGCGGCACTCACTCTGCAGAAGAACCGCTGACGTCGCTGCGTCGATCGTTTCTCACCTTCCTCACAGGTTAATGCGACACCTCTCGGTGAGGTAAGATCTACGGTATACAAGGTAATGTGGATATAGACCAATTAAGACGGTAAAAAAGACTATTTAAATCGGATGGCATTCTCCTATAAAGATTTTAATTAGTTATTTATTATATAAGATCAGTTTTGTTCATAGCCTTCATATAAATATATATATATATATATATATATATATATATATGTATATATATATATATATGTATGTATGTTTATGTATGTATGTATGTATGTATGTATGTATGTATGAATGTTTGTATGTATGTATGTTTGTATGTATGTATGTATGTATGTATGTTTGTATGTATGTATGTATGTATGTATGTTTGTATGTATGTACATGTATGTACGTATGTATGTACGTATGCATGCTTGTATGTATGTATGTGTGTGTGTTTGTGCCTAATCCGTTTTCACCTCCTTTTCTGTAAGAGCGCCGTATTGCATGTTCCTATCCGAAACTCTAATCCTTTCAAAGAGTAAAAATTACATAACGTTTAAGCTGCATGATCAATAATCACGATAGATTAAACGAACCAGCATACCACCACCTTCGTACTAAGACAAACAGCAAAAGATATTTCTACGAGACAATGTATGCTTTGCTATAAAAAGGGCAACGCAAATGATTTTAGCATTCACGCTGCAAATTTGACGTTTGGAAGACGCGATCATATCCATAAATATTCTGGACAATCTTTAACGGTCAAAATGAAATGCGTTCCTCCAACAATCTGGTGAGTTTATACTTCACGGCACAAGAATTTATTTTAAAATTCAATGTCCACTATGATATAAATATATTCACTTTTAAGAAATTTCCCCATTAAACATACACTTGTCATTATTTGAATATATCGCAGCTTGAAAATATAAAAATAGTAATTTTGTGCACGTTGTCTCGTCAATTTTGTTAGACGATTAAACTCGAATGTACAAAATATCAAATTTAAAATAAAGAGACACGGGGAGAAAACAATCTAATATTTTAAAGCGAAATGAAAATTGTGGCAATTTTGAAGTAAGTGACACAATCAATGACAAGGTTGTCGACAGCGTACGTCAAACATGCATTAGTCGATGTTTTATTGCCTACCCTGGAGGAACAATGGTTGTATTTCATAATTAGTAATTTTCGCTGACCTGATACAGAGGTAGGTGATTACGGTTGCAAGACCAAAAACAATGATCGTAAAAACGAAGATGGAGATGCTGATGACAATGACTACGACGAAAATGACAATAATAACAACGATAATCGTAACGGTGATAAATATGATAATGATAATAATGTCGAGGAAAAAGAAGTTGTTGACGATTATCACGATGACGATGAAGGTGATGACGGTGATGATGATGACAATGAAGGATACAATTCAGGAGATGACGATGATAATGGTGATGATGATGATGATCATGATCATGATGATCATGATGATCATGGTCATGATCGTGGTGATGACGATGACGATGAAGGTGATGACGGTGATGATGATGACAATGAAGGATAGAATTCAGGATATGACGATGATGATGATGATGATGCTGATGATGGTGATGATGCAGATGATGATGATGATGATGATGNTGATGATGCTGATGATGATGGTGGTGGTGATGATGGTGGTGATGATGAAGATGATGATGGTGGTGGTGATGATGATGCTGATGTTGATGATGATGATGATGATGATGGTGATGATGATGGTAATTATGACAATGATGACGATGAAAATGGCGATGGCTGGAGAAGGATAAAAATGACTTGATGCCATTTTACCAGATTAAACCGACACTTCCAAATACGCGGCCACATGTTGACCTCAAAAATACGAGATGTTGAAGATGCAAATCCATAGAAATATAAAAATGAAGATGTAACGAAAATTTCTCACGAAAGGAAGTGGGTCGTGTCTTCTGCAGTCTAGCTTTGTAGAATGCAGCCTAGTCACACAGTATATTGGGCAATTCTGGTCGACAGACATCGGTCCCAATTCAACTGAAGAATGAATGCTGACGTCGGCGACGTCCATTGGCAGTAGTGAGTATCATTGCATCCTTGCGAGTTCTATCAAAGAATGTCTTTTTAATACCTTACTGTTCCAAAACGATTGTTTTTGAAGACATGAGGAGAAGGTTAAATCCTTTTTTAAAATAATGATTAAATTAATCTGGCACGTTGTATTTAAAATAAAATTTTGGTTAAGAAAATGAATACTGACTTCTGTAAACGAAATATTGTGTTGTGCTGTTGATCTCGTGGTCATATTTATCGATTTTGTTATAACAATAGCACACTATGATATACCTACAAGAAAATGTTTTGCGTCGAAATTTCTATTAGAACTGCAGCATACATTATTAATATGCGCTTGTAAAGACCACGTGGGAAATGTTACTTGTAACGACTTGTTCATATGGACATGTCTTTCAATTGAATTGATTGAACTGAGCTATATTTTACTATTGATGACAAGTGTGAGTAGTTCGACCGTAAGTTTTCATGTGGTCAACTTTAAATTATGACAGGGACAAGAAGCTGAAACGGCGATGACGAAAATGACTGTAATTATAATGATGGTAATTCGGAATACTTACAAAGTAAGAATCAAAAAGAGTGTTTTTCCGGCTGACAAAGAGAACTTCTTGTTCTTCTGACTTTATCACGTCAGTCGTGTTTGCACTTATTAATCGACCCATCTATTTTAGCCCTTAAGTGTCTTCTCAGCCAAGACACTCTGTTTACGTGCTGCTAAGAGCGGGCAAAACAAAGAGACTGAAACGTTGAATTGACGGACGTGGCACTCCCGGATGGATCCGTAGAAGGACTTTAGTGGCATTGATTAGTTTTTCTTAATGCAAATTCTGCTAATCATTCGATTAATATTATTAATTCATAAACCAAATAAGATATGTACACTACTCCGTCATTTCTGGTTTTTGCGGGATCAGACTACGTCCAGTTAAGTTTCAAGGTATTGGGAATCATTTCGAGTTGATATAACAAATCTCGTGAGATATGAGTGAGTGAAGTGAATGTCGCACAATAAATCTTATTCAGTCCAGTGCGGGTAGAGTGTCAACGATCAAGTAACTACCTCAGTGTGAAGTGAATAGTGGAATTTTTCTTTCGTCTTGTGGGACGAAAAGGGTATTTTTGAGGCCAGTTGGATCCTGCCTTTAACCAGTTTTCCATTCAGACTACTAACCTCTGGTCTGCACTCCTTACTCAGACAAGAAATCATTTATGGTCTTGAGAGGTCATGGCAGCTTGTAATCGCTTGAAATGGTGGTCTGTGAAAGAAACCGCCATGTCAAGCCAGTTTATTCCAGCTTTTTCGCAAACAATTACCGAACCACCCAAAAAGCAGTTTTGAATGAGAATAAAATGATTTGAGAACAATGTATAACGGTCTAAATTAAAAGTTGGTTTTGACGGAAGGCCCTGACATGCTCATAGCAACTTTAAAAGAGCATTTAACCCTGTTTTGATGATTTCAACTAATTCTCGCTCTGTCACCTGCTAAAGCATCATTTGCGTCAATCTTCCGAGTTTAAGTAAGAAATCAACTAAAAACTCATGCTCCCCATGCCACAGATTGGTCATTATTTTCCTTGGTGGGTGGTCTTGTACCACAATCGCTGAAAGCCTAGGTTACGTTTGCCCGCTTAGCAGACTTTGAAAAGAGTTTTCAAATTTTCTTCCAAACTTTTGAGTGTTGTCGAGGATTACAGGGCATGATCATGCTTCAGGGAACAGGATGGGCAAGTCGTTTTTAATATCTGTGAATAGACCAAAACAAGGTTGTGTCCTCTTAAATAAGATACTACAGGGGCATTGGAGCACCCAACAGAGTACCAGTGATTTCTAGTCAGAGGGTGTCAGAAATTGACCGTAGGCTTGTTTAAGAAGTACCTTTGCTTTGAGATTGTATGTAGACTGTAGAGAGGATGATTAAATCTAGTAATCGATTTATTATTTGAGAACCACTAATTAAAGAACTGAAACATGTTTTTCAAGTAATCACTGTGAGGAGAAACTACGCTAGCGCCCTCTGTAAGGATTACTTCAATCACTCAACCAAAATAATCAAATGTCTTATCTCCTATCCAAGCTGTAGGACTCTTCACTTGTTAGATGACAGTACCGTTGTTGAAACTTCGAACTACACTCACTGTATTGCGACAGTGTACTTGCTGGTCACAGTCTCTGCTGACGCAACACTTGCAGGCAGTGTCTTCTACCCACGAATCTTCTTGCTGGTCACGGTCTCTGGTGACGTAACACGCATAGGCAGTATCTTACTACCCACGATGCAAGTGACGAGCTCTTACTTAACTTCCTGTTCATTATCTCTTGTCCTTGCCAAGATCATCTTTAAAATCTTCCACGAGATGGCTCTGTTGTAAAATTTCCTCTGTACACTGTAGCAAGTCTTTTAACTTCTATTACTATACATGTAGCTGTTAATTTCAGCCCAAATTATAATACTCTGCTTATTTAGCAATTGGCTAATAAAAACCACATGATCTTATTTAATCATATTATTGGATGTTACGATTTGCTTTCAGAACTTTCTAGAATATCTGGAGTGCTTTGACCCCAGAACCAAATTGTAAGCACCATCTCAAAATAGATTTTGACGTTAAAATACATGTCAACAAGTTTAATCCCATGATTTAAAAGTACATATGCACAAATTTTGGGAAACTTATAATGGATCTATCTGTGCTAGTTACACAAGCAATATTTATTCTGACAAAGGGGATTGCAACTGTTCGAGACATTACCTTTAATAAAAGTACAAGCCCCTGGTCATCTTGGAGAGACTGTTCTCTTGACGTGTTTTTACTATCCGTGGACCAATAGAAAGTGACGTAAACAGCCTGGCTTAAAACAGGGATCTAAATTTTTACTAAATGTAACATGGAAAACAGTGTTGTTAACTCCTTTAAGCTGGGTATTGTAATTCGTTCTAATTTTTTATTGTCTTTAGAGTTACGTACCAAATCTTTTTAACCTTTCTTCTGTTTTTCGCGTTCTATGCAAGTTGGTGTAATCCCTTGTAAGTTTTAATGCTGTTTGAAGTCACATTTCTTTTCATCATAAAATAATCTAAATTAACTGAAGCAGGTCAAAATGCATTTGCTTGTGATAGAATCCAGCAGCAGTCTAGTTTGAATTAATTGGATTGGATTGTTTCCTAGAAAAGATGAAAGGCAGAAGGAGTTCGGGTCTGTGTCTGATTCTGTGTCTAATGGATGTCTCTAATGACGATTAATGACATCATGACCATTGATTATATTACTGAAATAGGCATTAGAATAAGCACTTGGTATCCGCTTCAATGCATAGAAAATCATCATCATGTGTTTTCGCCGGATACTAAAATTACAAGCACAAGACATTCCCAATACCTGGTCGAGTTCTGGATAGTCCGAATAGGAGGGCCGCCATCTTTTCCTTTTCTAAGGGATATAACACTGTGTAGCATTCAACCTGACATTGTATGAATTTCGAGAAGTGGCTATACTTGGAGCCTAGTCTCTGAACTGTACCGTTGTTTTCGAATACTACCGTTTCATTCCTCCATTTAAATCTTGGCGTCAACTGGCATCTGTGATGTCCCATGAAATAAGAGCACGGAGACGTCAGCGTTGTCAAAGAGCTGTTCTGGTGATGTGGGCGCCTTCTACTGCTTTCAGCGTGTGACATCTGCTTCAGCATGAGTAACTACACAGTAGTTGTTCTTCGCCAGCTCGATATTGATTGGAAGGAGAGAGCTACAGATAAAAAGCTGTTGAACAGAGCTTTGTTTTTTAAGTTGTTGAGAAAACTTTTTGACAAAGAATGAGTGTTTGGAGTAAGTACAATGTAGGCTTATATGGGAGGATAGGGTTCCAGTCACGTACACAAGCTTGCAGCTTAACCAGCTGTAGTTCCAGGGATAGTTCAGATGACCCGGTACAGAACCTGGCTATGCTGTTATCAATCAACATCACGTCTGGAGCAGAATGATTCGTTACAAGAACACAGACAGATTTGACCAAAATGACTCTGTCATCCTTTCTCAGGCTGCTGTATTCGTCGATCAGGGTCCCAGCTCATAATAAAAGGCATCAGCTATGTCATTATCACGTTGCTGCCCTACGACTAACAGGCAACTCAACCGTGTCTCAACGCCAAAGATGGCCTTTCCTTGACAGGGAGAGACTTCTTTTAGTAACTCCATTCTTTTGACTGTTGCTTAACTGCTTCGTAACACTCATTGCAAAACTAAAAGATGACTGCTTTGTTCTTTCCCAACATCCAATTCGTTCTGAACAATCACGATGTCTGTACATGTACAGTGTAGCTACTTGGCCATTGCAGACTTTATGAAGACATGTTTGCTAGTCAGTAATAAGATGCCTGTGCCTCTCCGGTTCTTCCGCTGTTTTTTTTCCAGGCGTCCTCGTCCACTTTCCCTTTTTTCTCCCCTTCCTTCTTGTTCGTAGTCTTTTGCCTGTCTACTTCACTACATGACTTTTACTCTTCGCAACCTTCATTCTAAATGTTCTTTACGGCTGTGTCAAGCTGGGCACACCCACTCAAACACTTCATTCACACGGCCGCTAGATTAGCTATTGTTAAAATACCCTTTATACAGTTCCCTGATCCTTTTATCCGTTTGATAGATGTCTCTTCTTCGAAGTGGCCTGCTGGTATTGCGGTATTGCCATCCAAGTGTCGATCGACGTCCGCAAGTTTGAATAGATATTTCTTGGCATTCTAGGGTGAGTGCCAATACGCAGTAAATTTCAAAATATACTCGATGGAACACTGCCAGATTCTGCAAAACTTGTCATAAAACTTATTGTCAGAATTATTTGGCACTTTAGACGAATTTGCATAGGCAATAAAATAACGTTTTTGTAGAGCTTTTGTTAGAGTATAAATTGGATTTAATGCGTCAAGCGGCTAATTGTTTACAGGGGAGGATCCAGGATTTTGAGTTAGGGGGGGCCAAAGCATAGTACATGTATTAGCCAGGATTTTGCCCGTCAGACATTCGCACCCCCGACCTGCCAAATGGAGAATGCAGAATGTTAGGGAGCCATGGCCCCCTTGGCCCCCTCTAAATCCGCAACTGGTTTATTTATGAATGGATTTACGCAGTTAATTGCCAAGATTACGGCAACTTCAACGGAGCGACACCTGGCGAGGCGTTACAGAATTTTAATCGAAAACACTTTTAACGTTGTTGGCATTATTTTGAAAATTGTTACACCAGCGCATGTACCGAGCACAGTTGTGGCTATAGGCTGCGAAGAAATACGCCAATATGTCCTTGGGACAGGGCCGTTGAAGGAAGAAGACAGAAACATGAGAGACAGCAGCGTTGACTTAAAAAGGCAACCTACTCATACCTCCCGGTCGGGTGATTCTTAACCACCTCCAGGTAAACCATGAGTTCTTCATCAGTCTTGGCCTCAATTCAGCATAAATTGAGTAGCAACACGGTTGTGATGACACTGTATGTCCACAGAGAAATGGCGCAAGCTTTCCGTTGGTTATACTGGAGACATTCAGCTAACGCTGAACTGTTAGTGAACAGTTCTACGCCAGATGCCTTGTGCCAATACAACCCTTGAAACTTATGGGAAAATATTTTTGGCACACTATAGTCTCTTGAATTAATAAAATAATATTAGAAATGGACTTCGTATTACAGGAAATCATGGCCGAAATTCAAAATGGCGACATCCGCCATCTTGGATTGCAAAAAAAATGCTCGAGGTTACACCAAAGAGCAACCAAGATCATTTTGTTCTCCTCATTATATTTCAGATATTTCAAAAAAAAGTTGCAGTAGTGCCCATTGCAGGGTTCGTCATGGGGCTATTGTGCCGGCAAATAGACTATATAGTGTTACAACTACGTGCGACAACACTATAATACAGTAGTGGGGACGTATTTCGATACTGATCATACCCCACGAATTTGAGCGAGTTTGTATAAAATTAGTCAAACAGACAAAACTGCCATGGTGTTCAAACAACTTCGTTTGACATATTTCGTATGTACGCAAAACTATTTCAATGTGGCAATCAATTTAAAAACATTCGTTGTAGTTAGAAAGTACGACGTATTTATTACGGTACACAAAGAAGCGGGTGTTTCATGCCTTCCTCAGGGGCTAACCTTTTACTACATCGAAAATTGATCACTGTACAAAAGATCACATTAGACAGCGGAAAGGGCATGTTTTAGATTAAATGCAATCCATTGATACACTTCAGTCACCTGTCGATGTACCCATTTGTAGAACGCACGTTTAGCAAACACACAGATACGTTTACTATTTGTCAGTTGCAACAAAAATCAATTCGCGGAGTCGAATGCACTAAAAGAGTTAATGTGACTTACTGTTGAATTAATGATTTTTGTGTGATCTTGATCTGGTGTATTATTTTTAGAGTTGTTGATTTCAGATTTGTTGTTTATACATGTAACAAAACCACACGCTGCTTGTTTTCTGAGTAAGCCCTCAACAGACCAAAACATCGACCTCAGCTGAAAATTTTGAAATATGGTATTGGCATCTAATATGTTTTTACGTATTTGCCACGTTTTTGCCCTTTCTGTAGTGGTACACGTGTAGTGATACGCAGCACAAATGATGTAACCTTTGAACATTTTGGAATACAGAATTTATGCAAGTTGTCGCAATTTTGTTTCCATATGAGACTCCTGTGATATCCATGGAACACTGTGTAGTACTTTTTAGTAGCTATGAAGGTAATGACGCTACATTTGAATATTACACAACTTAAATGAAGCACTTCAACAAACGGAACACATGTGGAACATGAATGATATTCTTGTTATTGCATGAGAATCGCGGGCCAATGACCTGATACAGCACAGTTGCGGTACGCTTCAATAATCAATTATAATGTTAATGAGCCCTACACAGAAATGTCAAGCTTCTGGAATAAGGTGAAGAATTACGAAAAAAATGTGTATACACGTACATGGATTTCAGTCTCATTGACTCCATACTGAAATGCCAGAAAGACTCCACACAGAAACTGCAGAGAGAGAGGGGGCGCGGGAAAGGGGGGAAGCGAGAGAGGGGGAGGGAGAGGGAGAAAGACGGGAGAGGGGTATGGAGAAGAGGAAAGAGAGGGGGCGTGTGGGAGAAGGAGGGGAAGGGAGAGGAGGGAAAGATAGAGGACGGAGTGAGGGACAGAGGGGTAGACGGGGGTTGTGAAGAAATGAAGTACTAGCAACTTTGAAAATTCAAGGTTTAAAGCTTTGTACAGTATGTTAGAGCCGAGTTGTTTACACTGTGACTACATGAGACCGCGAGTCAACCGCCGCCAGCTCTAACAATGGAGCCGCACTGGCACATGAGAGATTGGAGCCTCAGGTCACAGGAAGCTAATGAATCCACATATGACCAATTTGAGGATACAATTGTTTAACATGTATTTTGTTATAACGACTGTATTTTATAAACGTGAAAATTCTCCATGTTTATTTCCATAAATTTGACTTAAATTTGGCTAATTCTACGAGCGGGACATGAGATGAAGTAAATTTAAATACAATGAAATTAGATTCCATACGAGGTAATACTGCAAATTTTTCCATAGCAAGCGCACACCTTGGCTGCTCAAACAGTATTACATGTAGTCACAACTGATAGAAAACTCCATCTTGCTTCGTCGGACACGTTTCAGTTTTAAGATAACACGATGGATTTATATCTAGTTTGACTGGGAAATCCGACAATTTTTTCAAATCTCATGAAGTATAGTTTTTTTTTGAAAACTTAGGTTAAAATGAACTTTTGCTATGAAAATGAGAATATTTCTGCCGTTTTGTGTATTACAGAAACTCTTTAATTGTTATGGCTCGTAACAACATTAAAACAAACCACTCAAGCTTTAAAACTCTGAAAAGGTCAACATAGGTATTTTTGAAGAGTTTTTGAAAACGTGGGTTAGCAACGAAGTATTTAGCTCCTTCCGGAAAATTCAACTAACACGAATTTTGTTTTTTCTGAGAAAAAAATAATACGCCACTTTAATTTACAGACCTATAATCGAATTCAGTTCATTCAAACTGTACACAATAGACAAACGCCAGACAGAAATAAGCTCACCTATTTGTGTTTTTCAAGTTGCTTAATTAGTCTACCTGTGATATGTCTTCCTGTCATCTGACGATCCAATTAGTGGAATGAAGTGGCGTGGACGCAGTCATGTATTATTCTAATTGGCAGTAAGTTCTATATCTATATACGCACATAAACAAATAAATACATACAAACATACATACATACATACATGTACATACATACATACATACATATATTTGTGTTTGTGTGCGTGTGTGTGTGTGTGTGTGTGTGTGTGTGTGTGTGTGTGTGTGCGTACGTGCGTGTGAATAGAAAGTTTCCTAAGTTCGTAATAATTTTCCATGTTAGTCTGTCAAACTCTCTGCATCTTTGGCGGTCGTTCAGAGCGTAACAGCAAAGCAGACGGCCAAGAGGTATAAAATATTAATGATTAAAATGACAGCTATAAAGAAATACATAACTAGAAAGTATATAGATTTTATTTCACTACAGGTTTACAGCTTGAGTAGTGCTTTTTTCTCGCTGCTAATTTTCTCTTCTTATTCCTATTTTCTGGTATTTTCGCATTTTCGTGAACTGTCTGTGTTAGTAGTGTCTTTTGGGGTAGGTGTTTCACGAAGCCTGTTTCTTTTACATGTTCAGTGGTAGTAAAGGCAGAGGTGGAAACTCCAATAATAATGAAAGTGATATAAACTGGTGGGTTAGTGATCACTGTTACAACTAGCCTATAGCACGCGCCTGCATTCATTGACAAATCTATAGATATCACACACAGCTGCTATAAAAATTATCATTCTTCCGACCACTGATTTAATATCACACAGGGAAGTGCTTGCATACAGCCCTTCATCAATCTACAAATAAAGGTTTGCAAAGGCAGTTTCTACAGATTTTACGATTACAATAAATCACCAACAGTAACTAGGTCGATTGAAAGTTATTGAAATAAAATGTATTCTTCCTGTGCGACAAATGTGACTGAAGCTAACGTAGCTTCTAATGAAATGAAGCTAACGTACTTACAAGAGTCTGGATTCAGTGATTTTATTCAAAGTCATCAAGCAGGTATTGCTGAAGATATATCAACTGTGTTTATTTCCGTAGTAAACATGGTAGAAATTCTTCAACTTTAAAACCGTGGAATACTAATAATACCTATAAGTTAAAACTAGGAATCGTTTCTAGCAAACAACCGTTGATTAATTATTGACGTTACGTACAAGTGGTGATATTGCTGACGTCATCATTGCGTTTTAGTTTGCATCTTGTAAGGATTCATACTGTAAATAAGATGAACTGAACGTCGCCGTTTCGGTTCAGTGTTGGGTTCATCCACTTGACAATTTCGGCTACTTAAACTCCCATCTAAACCAATTGATCTTTCTATCCAGACGTCAATTTTCGTTTTCAGTCAACACATTTGTGATAGCACATGTTTTGAAAAATCTCTGAGTTGGATCCATTGGCGTTGTACCTCTTACATTGGGAAGAAATTCATGATGTTTATATTTTGTTTATTATTCTACAAAGTCGTGAACAAGCCAAGTGAATCGAAAGCTCCAGCCGAATTT
This sequence comes from Phoronis australis, assembly GCA_002633005.1. Lineage (NCBI taxonomy): Eukaryota > Metazoa > Phoronida > Phoronidae > Phoronis > Phoronis australis. Next base: position 1,129,848 of record NMRA01000066.1, on the reverse strand, counting down.
TCAAAGTACTAACAGCATTATGTGCCCTATGTTTTTTAGTAGACCTCTGCATCTGCATCTATTAAACGCATCTTTGAACAGACAATTTCACAGGTTACTTGCGCGATATGCGGGATAATTTTCCAACGTTGAAAAATGATTTGATGACAAAATTTAATGCTACAGCAGCATGTTGAATTTTATTATCCCTCTTTGTCACAAAAATCAATGGTTTACCGTTTTCGAGCTCTGTAGCGTCGCTTACCTTCTGACAATAGTTTGAAATAGTGCCGGGGTTCACAAAAAATTAGAAGCCCCAGGAAATTTTGGACAATTTTTCGGCCAAATTTTTAGGAGATTTTGCAGTGAAGCCATTCGATCATAACTCGGATGCAAATCAATAGACACGTGGTTCACCAAATTTGCAACGTTACTTGAAAACACGACCGAGCTCGGACTTTGCTGATATTTGGTAAGTTTGACATCCAGTCGTCAGTAACTATGCCAAATATTTGCTAGCAATCAAACAATCTGGCAAACTCTTTGGTCACGCTTGGAAACCCCTCTACACTGGCAAACTTTTGATTGTAAATTCGACCAAACTTTAATTTGGAAAAAAACATTTCCAATGGTAAACAGTGACCATCGTCTCTAGCTGGCTCAGTAGAGACGGTGTAGCTCTTATAGGAGCTTCACACGCCGGAAGCTTCTCGGCGAATTATGCCTCACACCAACTAAATCGTGAAAGTCACGTTGTTATAAATACCTTTTGGGCACAGAGAGACACATTAGGAGGCATTCAATGTCTTTAACTGCTTCCAACTCGAACAAATGCTCTCGTTATCAAACTTTTTCTTCTAGCAGTCCCTCGATCAGTTCCCAAAATCGGTAACTGGCCAGTTTACACTGCGTACTCCAGGGAATATGGCGTCATACCACCTGCCTCGCGCAGTTTCCGAGAATGGGAAATGAACGAAGGACTGCTTGAACAAAAAGTTTGATAAAGGGAGTATTTGTTCGAGATATAAGGAGTTAAGACATAAATGGCCTCCTAAGGTGTCCCTCTATGCGCAGCAGGTACTTACATGTATAACAAAGTGAATTTGATATTATAATCAGTGTGAGGCATAATTTGCCGAAAAGCTTCCGGTGTATGAAGCTCCTATAGGAGCTACACCATCTACCAGCTAGACAGTGGCCACTGTCTATTGCCAGGGCAGACTGTGCTTTTGTAACAGGTACCCGTAGAACAACCTGAATTACATAGTCTTCGTTAACTTTTTCTCAGTTCATACAGTGTAGCTTGTAGCATCTTATTCACCTTGGGTCAGTCAAGTCTTTGAGAGCAAGATGTTTGAAATACGGATCCCTAAGTGTTCGCTATTTATTCGGCACTGTTGATTATTGTCGTGGAACAGTTTTCCAGAACTACGTACCGTAGAAGGCAGTAAGAGGGCAATACGGGATTATTTTTTCTCCAGTCCTAAATCTGTCGAAAGGTTCAGTAACTCTACGAATAAAGTTAGAAAGGCTATCAATAAAGATATTACTCTATGCGTTCATTTAGGTCATTGCGCCTATATTCGAAGCGCACGCGTCTATGAGCGAAGTATGTAATAAAACCAAGCTTGAGGATGACGCTCGGTTGGGATATAGGTGCACCCCACTGATTTTAATATTCTCAGCTATTTGACTCGTCGTATGTAGTGAAGAAACTTATGAATAACATGAGTCGCATAATATACCTAGACGTATTGTATATACATATACTTAGTTGGCAACTTAATTTTAAACCTTTTTTGTTTTTCAGTTGAAAACTGTAGGCATTATCACTGGTGAGTTTAATCAAAACATTTCTTTCTTCTGAACGTTATGCACTATTCACGTTAGGTTCAATTATTAATGTTCTTTTTCATCCTTTGCGAATATGAAACATTGCAATCGTAAGTGACTGAAACGAACAGCAGCATAAAAATTCACAAGTGAGCCTAACAGAGCGTGATTTTATCCGAGTTGTTATTTAGGAAATACGCTGTCAAACCCGTAAGTCTCGTGAAAGTGTTTCACACGCACGCATGGGCAAGATTTGCGCTTTTGTCGTGGACAATACATGTGCCTGTATGCACATCAATGTGAGCGCCTGCGTAAAGGACACCCACCTGTTCTTGTAAATAAAACTTAGTGGCATCTGTCTATTTATTAAAAACACCTGAGTAAACAATTTTCTTTAATAAACGCATTGTTTCGGATAGGCGCATCGTCACCAATAAGAGCATCTATGGATGGCGGTACTAAATCTATGGATGGTGAGAGTAATTCTATAGATAGAGATAACTTACTGTATAGATAGACTTACTATTTCTATCGACAGACTTAGTAACTATATCCCATGTGATAGAATTAATAAGCCTATTGATAGAGAAAGGACTGGTGAAAAAGAAAGCAACCCGTGCTGACTTTCTACAGCAACAATACAGCTGATTAGATGCGCTACATTTAGTTTATGTCTCAGCATACATTCAGGGTGACATAAATCATTAATTCATACGGAAACCGCCAAAAAATGGTAAAATACACATCAACAGGTAAAAAACATAAGGCCTCAAAGCCATCTACTGCAACATGGAGAACATACAACAGTTTTGTGCTCGGATGCTCGAACACTTTAAAAGTTTGTGTGAAGTGCACATTAAAAGTAGATTAGCATATTCATTAGCGTTATCATTTGACACGCACAATAAAATCTGCATGGTGAGCCGTGTGTATTCACAGGACAAACAGAGTTCTTCGATAGCAATTTTAATTAATAAATTATATCGGTAGATAAATGCTAGGAATCGACATTAAATGGAACCCTCACAGTGCCATTTATCGACTTAACAAGGAACGCATATATAGGTTCTGCCCAAGGACTTACCTAACACGGGCGATAATACATTCCAACCTGCCAACTCCGGTAATCGAAGACGGAATTCCTACCAAAAATGATTAGAGCATTTTTATTTGTTGACTTGTTAGAATATCTTCGAGAACACCCGATCCGATCCTGATCCTTTTAATCATACACGCTTGTGCGTAAGCTGACAAGACAATCCCCATTCCCTGGAGAGTATGTCACTAAGAGCTCTCAGGGAACCCTTCATGTCAGTTTGCAACGTGTTGCCATTGATTTGCGACTGCGCGTTGAAGTCTCGGATAAGCTCAGTCTATTTCAAGCATTTCGGTTTTTCTTTTTAATTTCACGCTGGCGTGTAATGGATCGCATTCTTTCGAATATTTCACATTGGGAACGTGTACGAAAAAGTTATTGTTTTTACAAAGCCTTTTCTATGTACATGTATGCTACACTAGACGCGTTACCGAACGCATTAAAGATACTTTTCCGCTTCATACACTATAAAACAGATTTTAACGCAAGTTAGTGATAATGCTTATTCGTTAAATCTCCAAATATATTTTCAAATTTAATTGACTAATTGATAAGAATATTTCAGTTTAAATTATGTTGAGGTGGTGCACCACCACATAAAATGGCCGCCGTAGTGAGTGACAGCTGACTCACGCCTTATGAGTACTCACATACCTGCCTTCGTGTCCAATGAGATTTCCGCGATAACCCCGCCCACTTTTAAAAAAACTTAAAATATAGTAAAATAAGACAAACATAAACATGCCCGAAAGTTACGAACAGTTTGTATTTCTGTGATACCTTTCGACTAACGAAAATAGTCCTGTATTCTAAATCAGTGAATGTAACGGAAAGAATATCTTTAAAAAACTTCTCGCTAGACCCCGAGGATCTTCTTATAGAAGAGGTTGTGCCGCTTAGAGGGGTGACCTTTTTGTGACCATACTTCCTTACGATATGGTGCCTTTTCCTACAACAATGCCTAGACGTGGGTTGAATAATCTTATACAAGAGGGTGATGTTCCTAGAGCAAGACCCTCCGAAAGGAAAAATTTTTCATGGATGTTTGCTACAAATTTCGTGTCTATCCTCTAATTGGCAGGGCATCATTATTTTCCAGCTGCGCCACGTGAATTGTCGATATTATCGAGATGCCTAGCTTTACCTTATATTTCACCTATAAGCAAACTGGTATTTAGAGTATTCCAGTTAGTGATTACTTGACGCGCCGACTAGGTGATGAGGCATTTTAGTTTTCGAGAAAATTAAAATTTGTAGCCATCTCGGTACTACCTTATACAGGTTCAGTGATTCATGTAACTTCTCAACTGGTGAATATTGATTTTGCGCAGATATTTTGTGTCTAAACTCGCTACTCGGACAATGCACAGAAGAAATAGCCTAACATACGAATTAACCTGTAGGCAGGGGCGGATCCAGCACTTTGAGTTAGGGGGGCCAGGGCAGAGTATTAGCCAGGACTTTGCCCGTCAGACATTCGCACCCCCGAACCGCAAAAGGAATCTGGAAGAGTTTTAGGGGGATCATGGCCCCCTTGGCCCCCTCTAAATCCGCCACTGGTAGGAGTTACATGATTGTGCTCTAATTGAAATTAAAGCTTGTGAATATATATTAGAAATCTGTTAAACACTAAAGCACCCATGTGCACGCAAGCAAGAGTTGCATGATAAGTATGCAAAGGAGGCGGAATGTTTCATTGCCGCATAGATATTTATAAAACTGCTGAAAATGTGCAGTTTGTGACGCCCTCTACCTACGAAATATGATATTTCTCGACCGGAAATAGCTTTGTTGTCAGGTTTGAAGTATCATTTGGGGCAGTTAAGGACACTTAGCTACGCGAACGATTTGCAAATAAAAAGAAAACAGTTTCAGATGACTATTAGTTGTTGCAACTTTTTCACAGTCTTCAAATTGGCAACAAAAATAAAAAGACATGCAGGACTACGAAAATAGGTTCAAACCACTTACAGTTATGCGTGTAAAACTTGTCCCAAATTATTTTTGCTGAGATAAATGTAGAAGAGATTTCTGACTTGGGAATAACTATGAGTACGTTATACCTTGACCAAACAGAATGTCTTGATTTACTTCTAACATGAAACTGTCACTTCGGAGAAAACTAGACTCAGTTGCACACGTACAATAGTTCTAAACAAGGTAAACAGTACATGTCTATCCAATAAAACAATTTTAGCCGTCAAAGACGAGACAACACGTGACCGGGCCTACATGTACGTTCCAGCATGTCTTTCTCTGTTCCACCGTCTGTATTCAACAATTTATTTTCAATATTTTCGAAAGTTGTCAGAATGTTCTTAATGTATTGCAATTTTATTAAATTATTCTGTTGCTGCGTGTTCTTCGTTACGTTTATACTGTTTACCCGAGTTTTAAAATTAAAATTACTCCATTTAAAACACGCTTAGTCCAGTATATATACGATCTTCAACTGTTCCTTAATCAGTGAACCTCACTTCCGACTTAGCGGCAAATCTGAAATGGCGAAGTATCGCTCCGCTCCGGTCCGTGACAAGTGAGGACTTTTATGAATTTTTCGGCTAATGATTTCGTTAGGATTAACCTGTATGCCGCTAATGGTTTCGTTATAACATGTTTTAACCATTCAGTATGGGTTACACACGTGTGCTAATAAGTCTTTAACACTGTGCCAACAACACGTCACCCATCTAGAGCGTCTTTTTAGTCTTTTTATGTCATCCGGATTCTGACATCATGCTTGTTTTTAATTGGTCGTAAAATAGAACGCAAATATCCATCGAGACATCCCAGTTCCCTCCATCATGTTGTTTTGCAAAAGACGTGTTTTCAAAGGTCAAGTGTTAACTCACTTTCAGTACAAGTCATTTGCGATGACTTAGCTTATTAAGAGCCATATCAAGAGAAAAATCAAAAGAAATCAAAAAATCACCCTAGTTGTCATATTTCAGATTAAGCTTATACTTTGTGTAGTGTGGCTTTGATACAAAAATCACCAATTTTGGACTTCTTGGCCGTTTAATTTTTTCCCTATAGACCTTCAAAGTTTCACGAAGAATGGGATTACCGAGTGATGCATAAGGACTCCTAACTAAAATTGATACCAATAATTTCGATGTATCCATCACGTGACAGGGAGATACCCTGTTTGTACACTGGGAAATGGGTGCCTCTCAAGTGCAAGTTTGCAGGACTGTGGGCATTGAAAGATTTTTACGTTTGTGGATAGATTTTGGATCTGTTTACAAATTTAAGAAATCTTTTGAATGGGCCTTTTTATATATTGTTTTTGAAAATTTTCACAGTTGCATTTTTCTACACTCTTTGAACGAATGTTTTGTTATTCAATTACATTTTAAAATGGATTCAAGCAGAAAGATTTAATGAGAATCAACGTTTCAGAGACGACAATGCTGCCTGACATATCCATACACCATTTCAGCCATTAAGCGTTTACAACTGACCGTGGATCAGAGACACAAACGGCACTTCTAAGGCTGACGTGAATAATTTATGTGATTTTAATGAAATATTTTATTCGTGCGCCATTTTAAGGCGATTTAGGGTACTTAAATGATAAGCGGTTCTCCCGCATAAATGGTTGGAACATCTATGAAGCGCACGAACCAAACGTTTATTTTTCGCTTTTAAAACATAAGCGTACAACGCAGGAAAGGTGTAGATGTCTGCAGAACAAAAATGAAAAACTATCAACATCGCACGGCTACTTTGTCATCAGCGAAGATTTAACTGGATATATCTGTAGACTAACTAATACAAAGAGCAGCTTTGTACAATGCCCGGTGTTTTTGCTAAAACAATGAAATGCCCATTCAATTGACCTTGCACTGTAGTTTAATTTGCTTTGAAATAATTTTACTTGCCGAAATTCTTTCGCCAAGTATCTCGCTCCAACATCATTTTTGTTTTTTGTTTTTTGTTCACGCTCTACAGGTCGCATTTTTCGTCCGATTCCCCCAAAATTCACACACAACCTTTATCTCCGGAATAGCTTAAAGTCTAATGATTTTCGACCTGATCGGATTCCAAATGATCATAGAGGCTGCATTTTTTACGAACAAATGTGAAAATATGTATGATTATTTTGGCAAATGTGTCATAAAACATTAACTTCCGGTTAAAGATAGCGGAAATATCGGCCAATGCGATTGGGCACCTCGATTTCAGGACGAAAACGTTTTGTCCTGTAGAGGGCGCATTGTAGAATCAATTGTTTCGCTTTTCATGTGTTAGTTTCCTACGAGTATCTATTATCAAGTGCTGCTTAGTAGGCACTGAACCGTTCTCACAGGGATTTGCCTATCAAAACACACGTCAATGGACTATTCACTCTGTCAAAAACTGCATGCAAATAAAGAAAAGTTTTGAGTCATTTCACATCACAAGCCCTACAGATGAGCACAGAAACTTTGTACTCTCTTGTATTTTTTACCCTTTCACTCCCAATGGAAACCAAGCTGAACTAAGAAAAATAAGGGCAAAAAAAATGCAAAATCGGCACTTTTCACCCCAAAATCATCACTTCCCTGCCGATGCTCCACTAAAGCCAACATTAGCTTGCGAAAGCAAATTTCCTACCGATTCCAGAAATGTGGTCCAAAAATACTGTCAACCAACTAGTTTTTTTTTTCAAATTTGGCTTGTTTGAGGGCTACCTGAAATCGCGGCCAATTTCTCAGTTGCTACACAGCAATGCACAATTGCAACAGGGGGCCACCATCTTGAAGGAGAGTGCAGCTACAGCCGAGAAAGTGGCTTTTTTCATTTTCAGCATGTTCACAAATACAAACAAACCACATTCACTGAGCCTACATGCAATGCCTACCTACAAAGTGCCCCCAAACTTGGCCTATCCAAAAATTTTAATATTTTGGCAAATTGGCCTCGGCCGCAGCCTAACTGTTCAGTACCACCTTAACCGTTTTCAAAATGGCGGATCTGACGCATTTTTCATCACTTTGCAATCGTGCTGATGTAAATTTTTGCATGTGGATTTTTTAAGGAATACTCTTTCAAATGTACAATAAAGATTTGTTATCATACTTACCGTTTTTGAGTTAGTTGACTTTCAATTCAAAATACGCAAAATTAGAAATTTTTCGAAAATGTGGAATTTTGTGAAACTACTTTGTTTAGTAGAGTTTTGAACGGGCTTTAAGAAGATGTTTTCCATTTTTCGCTAGGAAGTCTCTTTTTAATTATTCGAGGTTTTCTGATCACGCCGTTCCTTCGGTGACTGAATGTTGCTGCACTTTTGTTGGTTTGAACAAGACTATATTTCCTGCTCATTTCTGATTTCTTCATTCATCATATGATTGTTGTCATCATGTTCATCATAGACACCGTCATCTTCATCACTATCATTGTCGTCATCATTGACATTATCAACTTTATTCTCATTTATTCAGTATTCCATGTCGCCCAATTTCAGTCTCCAAGTACGCTTCCAATTGAATGATCTCCCTTTTCTTTCAAGCGTATGTTGTAAAACTGAAGACGTTGTTGGTCCTGTCACGGACTTGGAAAGTGTGCTCGTTATCGCATCGATGTCAATTTCGCCAACGTCGTTGTCTTTTCAGTCAATTTCGCCAAGTGTCGATCCTCCGAGCGCTTTCTTTTTGTTATAAACTTAAGTCAACTTTTCTTCAAGGAATGATTATGCGAGACATTTTCTTCTAATTAAATTTTATGTACAACTTGTGCTTTTACTTTATGTTTTGCATAATTACAGGTACATTCTACTTTAGATTATATAAAAGCAACAAAATATGAAGAATCTTGATTGTTTTACAGATATAGACTACATTTGGATTATGAAGTACAAAGGTTACTCCAATATTTTAGCCTCAAAGCTTCAAGTTCTTTGTTATCATGCTTGTCAAGTTCTAGTTTAAAGAGAGGCGCTTTTATGGTACTCAGTCGTCATTGCCGTAAAACTACAGTTATGCATGTCCACTTCCATACTTAACTGGGTTTTGATTGTTTGTGTTGCTGAAATTTCCTATACCATATTCTAAGTTACTTATTGTGTTAAAATGTTGTTAGAATCATTTTGATATACATATATTTAATTTGAATTTAGATTACTTCAGATTTACTTTGCTAGAAATAACTCTCAGCTACCATGAAAGTTTTAAACCAATGCACCTAATATTTTTAACGGATAGCAATTTATATCTAATGGGAGTGTGACAATAAGTGTCAAAATCAGTCTCGGGTGGAATCAATAAATTGACTGGCATCCTGTGGAAATGAAAAGACTCAAATTACTTAAATATTTTTAGCAATTATTGTCAGATAATAAGGTAGACGTTTCCATGACAGCGCATCAGTTAGCAACTAATGGGAGACAAATGAACGGTATCCAAAAGGCTAAAAATGTCACTGAAGAGGCACCACAGGTTTGAATCTTTCATAAACATGCATGTGCCACCATTTCCTGAATAGAAACATTTTGAAATTTCACCAAAGAAATCAAATTAGAGAAACTGCCTCCAGAGGGGCCAGCAGCAATCGAATTATTTAAAAATTGACGTCAACCGATTTCATCACCATAGAAACACATTTCAAAAAATTAAAGAAGCCCCTTCGAGAATTTTACGAGATTCAGCTGTACATACTGCCCGTAGTCAAGGACTGTAAAATACGCAATGTGTGTACTTTATATCGGCTGTTGCTTGGAAACAAACAAAAAATCCAATTCATGATCGACATATGTCCCGAATAGTAGATAAATGATACGTGCGTCGCAAGCTCGTTACCAAAGATGAAAAGGAGACAGAGGTAGGCGCCTGTCTTACAACATTTCTTAGTCAAACAGCAATCAGATGGAAAATGTTATTTGAAATCACCAGCATCCCACAGAACACCTCAAAAATGATTAAAAATTAAGTAAATAGTGGAGCAAAATGCACAGATGTCTACATGTACATAAACATTATAAAACATTTTCTTTTCAGTTTTTAAGAGCTTGTTCGCGAATGGACCAGGCAGAGGGTGATAAACGCTATGTCACAGATTCTCTTTATATTTTGTCCGTGAGATGACACTGACCCCCCTGACTNATTGGACTTTACTGTTTTGTTTATCATCCCAAAGGTAACTAAAATGCATAGTATGGTTCGAATCGGTGACATTGGGTTTATCACCCCTCTGTGCATTTTTGCCTGCTGTGAGCCGTACTTCACTCTTAAGCAGTCTTAAAACTGCTTCACGTAACGGCTTTGAACCAAAATGGGCTATTTGGGAAAAGTAGTTATGATGCTCAAACTTAAACAACAATGACCCAAAAATTTGAAATAAACATTTTGAACATATCTCGCCACGATGTATGAACACACAACAGTAGGTGACCCAAGAGGCGACATTTTGGTGGTCTCGTGGAATAGCATTAAATTTAGCAAGATGTCTCTCTTGCTTAAAGAGATCGCCACTCAGATAACGCGTGCCGGGACGGGCTCACTAATCGCCCACTTATCGGACTTAAAAGCTCAGTAACTAAGTGAGTTTTCCTGATAAATTATTTTTTATTCACTTCTATCGGCATTATTTGATTGTATTATTTTTAGTTAAAGGCACTCTTTTCTTTTCATTCACCAATTTAGAACACAGGACGAGTTTCCTCAGTCAAAAGATATCACTGAGATATAAACATGTCGTAATTAACAACCCTGTTTTGTTTGCCTTCTTTTACCGAATTTTTTTAAAACGCAGACGAACAAAGCTTCCACGAAACCTCATTACATATGGCGGCAGTTGAGTGAGTACCCATAATGCATGAGTCAGCTGTCACTCACTGCGGTGGTCATTTTAGGTGGTGGTGCACAACCAAAAATTCATACTAAACTAAAAAAATCATATCAAATTCAGTTAAGGTTGAAAATGTGTGGAGTTGTGTTGAATGGGGATTATTTGTGCTTGAATTTGTTTTGACTGAACCAACTTGCGTTAAAATCCGCTTTAAGAAGTTTTTAACTAAAGTGAAGCATAATGAGTATCTTCATGATGACTGACACGTAGCTTGCGATCGCATTAATAACCAAATGACTAAGGGTGAGACGATCAATCAAATTGTAATCGAATCGCAGTGCGGGAGCGGCCGATTGCAATGTCGATACGTCACGGCTCATTTCGATTCGATTCGTAGTTCCAATTTTTGTATCATTTGAAATAAATATGAAGAAATTGAATGAATTGACAGCTCGGAATCGTTCATTAGTTGAAATCCTCTATTTGACAATGGACTAGAGCGTCTACACGGTTAGTAGAAGGTCCTGGGTTCGAGTCCCGGTTGGGGCAGAAACCTTTAAGACTTATTTATTCATTAGATAACGTGGTGTGGCCAACAGGTGGCGTACTACCAGACTTTGGCCTGTTTTCGATCTACACTTCCACGTCGGTTTACGATTTTCATATTCATGTATACTAATGGAAATTATTAGCGAGAAATGTAATATCTGAGATCAACTTGATTGTAGAATCGACTTTGGAACCCCATGCTGTCTCAGTCAAACGCTCTACGGGCGGAGCTTTTAAGTCCCAGTCTATAAATCTAATGACATTAGATTCTTATGTCAATGAGAGTATTTTAAAATGCTTAAAGCACCAACTCCATATCAAAACAACAAGATGAACAACACCACAAGTGGATCAAGTGGCAAGTTAAAATACCTGCAAACACTATCTGACGATAAATCATAATTATCTGATCTCGAGTCATGCGAATTCATTGGTCGATACAAATTACGTAGAATCGGGACAACCAAGGACAGCATTAGTCATCATTCCTGTGTGTTAAGTGCGAAAAGTTGACAGATAGTGCTGCTCATTTTCCCGCGGTTTGTGGCAGAACAAGGAATGTTGAGGAGTTGCATTTGTGGTGATTGTGACAACTAAGTATTTGAATGCGCTGTGGCGTAAACACTTTCCGGCGGGATACCAGAGAAGCGCGGATATGGCACAAGTTTGTACAAGAAATACGAGTGTTGACGAACACGACGCACTGGCGTTGGGTGAGTTCATACGTCACTCACATGTCCGCGGAGTTATGAAACTTTCAACTAAAGTCGCTTTTTCTCCATTTTCTCGTTTTGAGTTCACGATTGCGACTGCAGGTCTATAAAGGAAGGTTTAATTAAGTTTATAATCTAGTCATTTGTCATAACAAAGTGGTTTTAGCACATTAGCTAGTAAAGTCACCAGCCTTGATTTCACCAAATGCCTGACGTACATCGACGAGAATTGACCATTTCTGATTAAATCACAAAAAGCACAACAAGCCTTGTTGATTGACAGCTCTCGTCAAAGTTAACAATTCCAAGAGGTCCATCCCATCCAACAATATTCCCAAACTATAGTTTTATCGGCCATAAAACTGGTAATGCCGCAGTTTCATTTGTACGAGTGTCCATTCATATTTGGGAACAACTTAATCCTTTCTATCTTCACGAAATGTGGTTCCAGGAAAATCGGCATTTTTTGTGAAGACCTTCTCGATCAGGCATTCTAAGACAACTTCTACGATGAACCGATCCAAAATCAAACGATTTTTGGGTGCTCGCGTGACTGGCGACTCTCAAAAGGAAAAGCATGGCACAGTTATGCCATCTAATGATATGTAATTTGCTATGGAAAATAATAAAAACACTTTAATGTATTATCGCTTTTGTTCATTCATTATGCAAATCCCGCATCGCGGAAACGGCAAGTACGAAATAAGTTGAGGGCGTGAATTTGGCATTTGTAATGCATATATAGATATTAATATGCTCCATGTGTTTGTATTCCTGCTGAACCGGCGTAATATGACCCTTTCATCAATAAATCGGAAATGCGTGGATATCGATGGCTGAAGCGACGCCTCGATCTTCTCTCATAATAGAAATCTTGTTATCGCATTTTCATGTGGCGGGTAAAATTTTTACAGGAACACCGCCACAAAAACACTACGCGATAACCGTTTTGTGACAAACCCGTGGTAAGAATTGAAGTGGTTGACTTTCTGCCGAGACCACTTGCTGGTTTCTAAATCTTTTCAAAACAGACAAAATACCCATTTTATTTCATAATGTCTGTAGCCCTGCTCGTGGAAAGTCAGCATGGTGCGGTCTTACAGACCTCAAAGAAATATAACACTTGCTTGGCTGAGTTCCGTTGACATAAGAAATTCGCTAAACTGATGTGACCGCATCATGCTTTGTTGTTCTGTGTTGTGATATTTTGCGAAGTCTTGTGTGAACTTGCGTTTTCGCAAGATTCGCGAGAATACCGAAAGCAAACCGGGATAGGGTTCAATATTGCTGGGATTTCGCTTGGACCTCGCTGGAAAAGCAAGACTTCGCGAGATTTCGCAACAAATCGGTGTGTATGCAGTAGCAAATCTACGTTTTCTGTAAGGGGGGGGTTAGGATTCGAGTGAATCCGAGGCGTGTAGCGCCAAGCGGAAGGAAGGTCGGGAGGGGGTTTCTGCCTCCCCGTGTAACATTTTTGTGGTTTTTAGTAGCTGATTTCATTTTTCTGGCGAAATTTATTTCAATTTTTATTTTTGATCCTGTCCCGAGGGGGGGTTGAACCCCCTGACCCCCCTGTAGATCAGCCTCTGGTATGTTCAATGAGAGCACGTGATTTTGGCTAGACATTTCCCTCCGCAAGACAGCTATTGAAATATACCCGAAGCTTAATACTGATTAAAAAAGTTTTCACCAAGTCTCCTCGGGAGAAAACAAAAAATGGAGTCGACTAATCACCGAGAACAACTTGTCACTGACCGTGGGAAAGTCATAGTTAGTAATCATTAATGCAAGTGGACGTATGTGTGGTGTATCTTTCATATTTTTGTAACTTTTATGAACCGATGAGATGAGTAAACTACATTAAACGTTTATTAACAAATCCACAATTTCTGTTGTGATATTTTTTCGTTTTTGATGGTGTGACTGAACCTGTCGAAGTCATACTCGTGTGGTTGAGACTGACAAAATCCACCTTGTTCTTCAGAAGTGGGTGAGAGAATTGTAAAGCAGATTTCAATGAACGTGAAACATCACTATATCGTCTGTTTCAAACGGCAAGAGACCTACGAAACATTTTGTTTAAGAATTGGCACTTTAATTTGACCGTTAATAGAATATAGTAGATTAATACACTAATCTTAATTAATCGGGTTCTTCTTAAAATGCTTATCAATCGAACACACTAGAACGCAACTGTACAACTCTCAATTTTTAATCCTTTTACCAACTTGAAATTTCATTATGACTTGACTATGGTGTTTGTAACACACACGTTATGTTTCGGGTACTATAGGCAACCGAGAGTAAACGTTTACACCATTGACGTGATGGACTCGTATTTATACCACCAGTGTCCTTCCCGTGTCGTCGCTATCACAACACCATGGTTCGTCAACACTTCGAGTCATTTCGTTATGTTACCGCCGCTTGCAATCAACTCCTCCACTATCGGTGCAAGCAAACATGTTATGCTTACCGTTCAGTACAGCCAATTACGTCGCTGTTTCACTGAAGAAGGTTTAGGCTGAATAACTCAAACATTCCCGCGCCACGTTTCGTGATATCAGAAGGCTTTAATTTGTTTTTGAAAAAAAAATAAGAAGAAGCTAAAAATGTCACATCAGTGCATCACTTTCCATAACGTACACAGACAAGAACAAAATACTATGACTTCTGTGGCCTAAACAACGAATCCTGCAAAAACGGGTACGGTAAGGTTATTGAACCAGGCCTATATAGTTGCATGGTCACGTACTGTGATGGAAGTACAATAAATCCAACTGAAGATGGCTTGACTTCAAAATTGCATGCGAGTATGAAATAGCCTGATTTGATTTTCGTGGTAAGAATCATGTACCGCTTTTTATATAAACTGCAAGCTGTTTGGTACACGTTGTACCAGACGTGTGCAGGCCACTGAGGTGGGCCCATTACACTGATCATATAGAGTCATTTTTATGCTATAGTAATACATGGTTAAAACTAAGATGAGGAGCTAGGCATCTGACTCAAGAGTTTATCATTGTGCCCCAGCGGGACTCCAACCCACGACCATCAATAAAGGAAGCGGACACTTTTCCAAGTAGGCCACACTGCCTCGTTTGAGCACCACTTGGAAAGGGTTCGATAACCAACCACAAATTAGCATATTGACATTTTATGAACATATGTAGTCTGATATCTCATGAATACAAGAATCACTTTTTGAAAAACTTCTGGTGTAGGCACTGCGCTGCATGTACAGTTGCGTGTGGTTAAAATAATTCAAATCTTCGCTGGGCCGGGACAAAACTTAACGAAACCTTCACTTTAAAAGCATAAACGTTGATCTGAAACTTCATGACTTTTCAAAAATAAACTTGAGATTGTGCTTAACGAAGACTTTTGAATTTTAGAAAACTAAACTTTTTGTTGGAACTTGCTTGAAGTGTCAAGCTAAGCTTTGATTGGTCACCAGAGGAAATATGGTCTTAGGAAATTAAGTCAATTATCGTAACAGCAAAACAGCGGAAATTGCTATCCCACCAGTGTATTACATGTATTTCACAAAAACCCTTTGAATTTGTAATGTTCTACGGCAATTTGTTTTAAAGTATCCGGAAATATAAGTACATTGTTTTTAAGCCCATTTGAACGTTTTAAAAACAATGTAGTTGTATTTTCAAGAATTTCGGCGAGGTCCCCTATATTAATATAGGAGGCCTCGCTTTTGAGGCCTGAAATTCAATTTTTTGCCTATGTCATTTTAATAAGAATAAGTCATTTTAAATAATAAGCTGTTAAAACTGAATCAGATACATTTTGACATATTGCCTAATAGCTTATTCAACGCCTACTTTTAATCAGCCCATGTAACCCAATTACTTCCGTGTTCCCAAATCTCAAAATGATGGAAGACTTTTTACATGGGTGCAAGGTAACTTTCGAAGAATGTTGTAGATTATTATCAGGTGTACACGTGAGCGATGGCGCCGTTACGTACTGAATGTAAACTTGTCTCTTATGGGACGT
Source organism: Phoronis australis (assembly GCA_002633005.1). NCBI lineage: Eukaryota > Metazoa > Phoronida > Phoronidae > Phoronis > Phoronis australis. The sequence goes on along the minus strand of NMRA01000066.1, from coordinate 1,113,897 downwards.
AACAAATAGCTAATTCAGCGTGTTGATTAAGGGCAGAACGGTGATCGTTTAAGAATTAAAAGTAGGCCTACGCGTAAATTAAGCAAAACTAGGCGTTGTGATTCAGCACTGAAACTACGTGTCGGTTAAGCACATTTCAAAGCGCAGAAAGCTACTCGTTTGGCGCTTCATACATAGTAAGTACACAGACCTTGGTTTCAGAATGTCTCGCAGACATCGGCGAGAATTGGCGATTTGCAATAAATCACAAAAACATCGGATATTGTTATTTTATAGCTCTGGTCAAAGTAAATAGTTGTTCAAGAAGTCTCTCCCATGCAACGATAGACCCTGATCCCAAAATGCGTTTTTTGGCCGTCAAAACCGACAGTGTCCGTTTAATTTGAATTTGGTAACCTTGCGCGCTTTCTAATCAGTCACTTCATGTCACTCACCATGATAGAGAAACTGTTTTCGTGACGAAACATACATGTAGGTCTTGACTCGTAGCCATGTTACGTAAGGTAATGGCTTGTCGAAAAGTTTGTTAGGAGAATAGCAAAAACTCGATTTATATAGCCGACAAGGTTGTTGCGTCTCATCTATCGGCCAATGAGATCACTGCAAAGTTTGTCGAGTGAATATCAAAAATCGGTTTACTTGGCGGAATTGTCAAATCAATCGTCAATTTCTTCGGTATAAACTAAAGGACAATCTCAGTTCATAAACCACATTAATGAATAATTGTCTGCCAATAAAAAATCAAGGTACGACTGTCTTACTATACCCATGGCCTTTGATTACGGTGCCCAGGTGGTCCTAATCAATGTCGCAGTCGACTTCAACATGTCACCCAATTCATAAATTACAAATCGGACGGCTGTCCCGTACAACGAATATCCATGACACATGTCTTGTAGAGGAAGGTGCAAAACACGACAAATGTTACGGTGAAGAGTGGAGTGGTACTTTACGAGAAACCTAGTGCGCTTCCGCCGGGCTCAAGCTAAAATTACGGTGGTGTGGAAAGGACAGCTGCGTTTGTTTTTTTCTATCTGGCCCTGACTGATAGAAAGTCGTCACCATTTTTCAAAGAAAAAGAGGCGACTTTCGTATTTCTGGTCAACAGCTATAGCAAATGTCCCGGGCCCGTTTTTAGCCAGAGATATTTATCTCGCATGGACGAGGCAGACAAAAAATACTACCCAATTGTCCTTTCGATAAAGCAACAAGGAATTGACCAACCCTCAAACTAGCTAATATGTATAAACTTACCGAAGAATATTTAGTTCCATGAAATCACAAGCGCGCAGCTTCTTTCACAAATGCATGTCCTGTTAAAAGCAATGCCAACGCTGGTCAATATTTCGTCTTAAGTATGATAATCCTAATATGACTGGCATTAGGGTGAACTGGCAGATAAATACGGCATCGGTGGATGAAACATCGATAGTCAAGTGTCAAGTCAGTTGTGCCAGAAGAGTCACTAGCGACACCTGGCGCTTACCAGAGAATGTGTCGGCACAGTTACGGCGGTCGAAATCTACGCGTCCTGCTGAAACACCAATGCTGATCGCCAGGAATCGCTAAGACCGTTCATTGAAAAACAGGACACAGCATTATATTTACCTGAAGTTAGTGTCAACTCCATCAAGCTGACCCGCTGCACAAATAGCGCAGCAAGGTGTTGTTGAAAAGCGAAGGGAGCTCAATTTGAGAAGGCTGTACGACGCCTAGCAGACAAACGTGCCTACCCTGTTGAGGGGGGAAAGATGAAATGCATTTATTCAAACTGAAGTTTTGGCGTAGAGAGCAAGTTCTGGAAATGTCAGCGTTCTCTCGTTTTTCCGTTCTGATATCTGTGTTGAACAGATTAGTCATCGATTATCAATCTCAGTTTTCGTAGATACAAATTTTCCGTTTGTATTGAGAAATTATTTCAGAAATGGGCAATAAAATAACAACAGCGATTGAGTCGGTATGACAAACGGTGTTTGCATCGTGTGTCAAATTAAGAATAGTTGTTTATTTCTATAAAAATCGATTATAACGTTTCAAACTCTGTTTTGTGCTCACTAAAATATGCCAAATTGATCAAAGACTTCTCAAAAATGGCGTCTCAATTGAACAAAAAGATATCCAATATTTTATAACTAATGTATTTATTGAACCATAAGTATTTTTGTCATGATTACAAATCATACAGACACTAACAAAAACGGGAATTCAACAAACGAAATGTACAAAGTACATTCTCGAAACACCCTACGATTGACATAGCTCACTTTTATGGTATTGCACTCCATTAATTATATTTATTATACTGAATTACATCACTGTACATAATTATTATAGGCATAAATGTTTACTTCACCTCAGAATGGTGTATATATTTTATCATTAATAAATAAATTAGATACTTGTGTTACTCATGGCTCCCGTTATGACAGAGCTTTCAAAAGTTTCACGATAAATAGTTGACGTAAAAAAACACCATTCAAGCCGTTTAATCACCTGCTGGAACCAATCTGAACACCGACGCCACCTTGCGGAAATAACCTCTGAAAAGTATTTCACACGATTTGTGGGAGCCAATAACTAAAAAACTAACCAGTTTTGGACAAATAACAGCTGTCATTAGGGATAGCGATGCGGAGGAAATAGCGGGAGTTTAGTTTACGTCAAACGGTGCCCCCGCCTTGCAATATTATGGTGGAAATTTCAGCTTGTTCACAAATAGAAAATTCAAAATAATCTTGTCTCATTCCACAAGTCACTTCCATACAATGGGCATCAGTGTTCAGACTGGTGCAAGTACATCTGCGTGTATACTCATCAAACAACTGAATGTTAACTTTCAATGGAAGTAAAAGAAAAATTCCTAGTTACCTTGGAGATATTTAACAGAACCAATTCACCATTTTCCAGGTCTCCTGCAACAACGCATGCAACAACAGAATAACCTGAAGGGCTCTGCAAAATGCCACCATCAGGTGTCAACAATCGCCACCATTGAACACACACAACTACAACACAAACTGTTCAATAGGGAGTGAGTCGATGGAGACATAGTGCGTCGGCCTTTTACTGAGTGACGTCACATTATTCCATGCACAGTTGCAGAGGGCCAGGGTAACAGAAATGAATGTAAATTAGGATTTTTTATATCCAATGAAGGCAACATAAAATGGTAAGTTATTCTTCAGTGATCATTCCAAACAAAAGAAATCCTTCACCAATTTGTCAAACCTAATCTCGGTGAAGACACTGGATTTAATTTAACTATGTGAAGTCACTTATTGTAGTGTTAGAAGAGTGTTGGAAACTAGAAACGCATAAAACAAATTATGTTTGCAAAGAACTGTCCAAAATGTTTCTTATTACATAACAAGGAAGCCAGAGAATGACACAGATAATACAAATAATCAAATCAAAGCAAGATTTTTTGGAGAAAAGACAAAAAAGAGATCTATTTCATGAAACAGATGCTCCTGAATAAGTAAATTTGGAAAAATACACAACAGACTAATCGCACATTTTCAAAAAAAAAAACGAGCTGAGTCATTTTAAGACATTCACACAAAACAAAACAGCACCCACTAAATAAAAATATAACATTGAGTGAATATATAAAAATACAAAATACGATAATGACAAACATGATTACTATACTGAGTCACACTGACCTTTTAACATGAATATTTAGAATACTCAGATAGCTCCAGCACCAGTCTTGCAATAGAACAAACACAATTTTTTGTCAACTTGAACAAACACAAGTTGTGTCAACTTTTACAGAACACCCACCATCTAATCACTGTACACATTAGCTCTGATAATCACATAATATGTTCTCTTATCCTTCAAGGCGTTTTGTATAATTTTTATTAAATGGGAAACTGCAAGACACAATTTCTTAACCGTGTTATGACAATTTTTTGTATGGATCTGAGCATACCCGGGTTTCCGAAAGACCCTCCAAGAGCTTTTTAGAAACTCCATTTTCAAGTGATTTTGCAGGGGGATCTTTTAGGAAAAATAGTTGACAAGTACTCAACTTAAAAACTTTAAACAGCCCTTTTCAACGCCATAGGGCCTAAAAACTTGAAATTAATGATACCATGCCAACCCTTTACATATATATGTCAGACATGCACACCAGTCCCAAAAAACTCCTTTATTTCTGAAACAGCATTGTGGGAGCTCTTTCCTGGAACAGACTCTTTCAGTAATCCCCAGTAGACAGTCCTGTAACTGTGTATACATTATGCCAACTGAGAACTGACAGCTAACAATTTGATATTACAGAACAAATACGACTAATGGAAAGGCCCAAAAATTTGTGACAGAGACGCGAAGCCATGCCACCTAAAGTAATAGTCATTTACCGAGGTCCCCTTTCTGAGAACCTACTTTGTCCACTGAATTACAGAGGTTCAAGTGGTTCCCAAAATGTGGGACCCCTGTACGTGGCTATTCCCCCAATTTAGAAACTACAGTAACGGGAGAAGAAACAACTTTCAATTACCTATAAACCCACCTTCCATCACAAAAAAACAACTTTTGATTTAGACTTCACCATGTTATGAAATTGGTCTCAAATTGTTCCTTTGTAGTGAAATCGGTGATAACTAGGCTCTCTAAATTGGCTTGTCACTTTACGCGTGAGCATGGTCTCCAGAAATAACAAACTGGCAGTTTCTTGGAGGGCCAGAAATCCCTTCTCGCCTGCGCAACAAACAACTTGAGACCAACTTGGTAGCAGTATGTGGCCTAAATCAATTTTGCTTCCAAACAAAGGAACATCGGTTTATGGCCACTTTAAAACTGAACACACTCACGGATGATAAGGAAATTCTGAAAACAATAGGGAGACTTTCATAAAACAATGGGGGCTGATCACATGGGACATGTAAGTTTATCACCACCTGGGTGTACCAGAAGGTACTTCTTCACTGCAATCAACTAAAAGGCCATTCTACAGTGTATGCCACTAGACATGAGCTCCTTGTCTTCTAGAAGGCACTAGTATCCAGTCCAACGTGATCAGTCACGTCTACTCCAAAGTCGCCCACTACACCAGTCCAGGCATCTCGCATACTAAAGATCTTTTTACAGGTAAGACGAGTACTAAACAGCATCCTTAATTAATTTGTAAAGACAACAAGGTGCTACTCCACCATTATGCCGATAGGAAATAAATAAATAAATATATTATTAGGATTAACATTAAATGCAGAGTTTGGAAGACACACTTGACATACTTCTTCACGACTTGACCTAAGTCTAACTAATGTATATGAAAAATAATACAAAATGCAATTCCAGTCAGCAGTTTCATGGAGATTACAGTACAAGACAAAAGCAACCAGATGAAATACCATTTCCCGGGATGACAGCTAATTCTAAAAACAGCCAAAATGACTAGTAATGACTATTATGGAAGCACAATTCCAATTGCACATAAACGTAGCCACCTTACTAACTTTCCCGTCAATTCTCCTTCATTCTCAGTTATGAGGGGAGACTATTCTCACGAGTTTGTCTGCCCTGCCATCATGACGGGCAAGTCATTCTGTCTGAATACTTTTGGCAAGTACTGCGCAAGGCAACGTATCTTTAACTCTAGTTTCACCCTGTGCTTGGTTCAAATCAGATCTCTCTTAAGACAATATTAGCCAGTAACACAAGACTACGCTCAGTTCTGTGGCGCTGGATCATCGGTGAAGCGACACGAAAGCTTTACTGCAACTTCAACGAGCACTTTTGTTACGACGGCATTTCGTTCAAGTTCTGCACAGGAACTAACAAAGAAGTGGTCTATTTCCTTTATCTGAACAGATTTAGAATAGACAGGTGTTTCCCAGCACGGCAGCATCTCACGTTTACACGTTAAACAACTTCTACTTAAAAAAAACAATTGCTGCACATGCGTGTGATCACAGGCATTGATAACATTATTCTGACCACAAATCATTTCTGCCCAAAAACAAAGTTCTGAGATCAAGTCGTGTACAGCTAGAATCTTGGCCCAGCCATGTATAACAACAAATAGGCTTTTTAAACTAAGACCTCAATATCCGTAGTATTATGAAAGCATAGCGCCACTTTATACGGAAAAAATAATAAAATTTCCTCTCCTCATTTCACTTCTCTGCCATCTTTGTCTGAAAATTTCCTTCAGTTCTTTGACCTCAGATTCCACTTCAAAAAATGTTTAAAACTCCCACTGATTGACTACTTTCATCAGTTTTTCTTTTACAGTCTTCACTGGAAAGTGACCAAAACTTTTCAACTTAAATGAGCTATTGCCATTTTTTGAACTATGGGTAAATTACTGATCCCTGCACACATGCACACACATTGACGTTTAGTCTTCGCTGTAAAGTTTTGTGGCCATAATGTCGCCTGTCGACACTGTCTGACAAGCAACACTGACAAACTTCTGAACAGCTCTCCCTGTCGATAAATCTTCAACAGACTTCGTTGCCTTCCCTCCTCCATCGCCCACCTTAGGTATGGGTACCAGCATGTAGCCAGGGGGCGCTTTACCATCTGTGAAGAGAAAACAAATGAACAGTTGATGCATGACATTTGAAAGAAAGATTGGAAAGATTTTGACATTTTTTCTGAAAATCCAGTTATAAACTTTTGATCAATTCCTGTCAGAAGTTATGGCAAAACCCTAGAAGGAAATCAAAAAATACTACTAAATCACTTGAAGCAGCTACAAAACCGTGTTCCGTCTAAGAACCAAAATTTTGATTTGTATAACCTATTTTTATAAAATTGGTCTCAACAGTTTCCTTACTCAGAAGGGAAGTGATTTCTGAGTTCCCAAGGAACTGATAGTTTGTTATTCTTAATGACCATTTCACAACACACCTAAAATATAAAAAATCATTCTATGTTCTGTTCACGTGTCTTTCGCAAAAAATTGAAATACAAAGTTAAAGAAATCTTTGCAATAAAACAGACCATTTAAAAATGACTCTCGTCTGTTTGCTTTTCCGCCAGAAAAAAACAAAACGAATACTACTTTCGTTTCAGAAGGGCATACAAGTAAAAACTAGGTCAGTAGGTCAACACTTGGCACCTTTTCTCAAATCACAATTACATTAACTTTACAGCAGAGCCGAGGTACTGTTGACAAAATGGTGTGAGGACTAAACATTTGTAACAAACATGTTCAAATTTCTGCATATTATGAAAACTTCTTTCATCACAAGAGTTTTTCTGTGTTCGTTAGCACACAGTGCTGTGTTTTGGTTCATTTAGGCCTTGCAACTACCACAGGTAACGTTTTGATTTGCAAAATATAAGAAAGCTTGTGTTCCATGGTGTAACTACCATCTCAAGCGCGTCTGTAAATAGTTATTTACACACAGGTTACGTGTCTACGACAAGCCAACTTGTACTGCAGCCTAAACAAACTATCAGCCTTTTTGAAGTCCTGAAATCATCTTCAACTGACAAAGATCAATTTGAGACCAATTCCATAACGATGAAAGACAGCTTTACAGCTGCCTTAAAAAATATCAAAAAGTACTTCCAAAATTTTGCTGATTTTTGATGAGCAGTGGGTGTTTTGGAAACTTAAGTATTGAATAGAAAATTCAAAATGCCATAAGACAAGTAGACATTTGAATGACAATTTAAAACAGCTGACAAGAAGTGAGCAATTACCCAACATATACTGCATAAAGGAGTTATCTGGAGAGGGCGCTAGTGTTCTTCTGGACGGCCCACTTCTCACTGACTCGTCGTCACCTGATCCAGAATCTTCCGGACTAAAAGATGAAACCGAGAATAAGATCACGGCTGGCACATCCTATTGATAACATCAGACTGTTTAAACTATAGACTGTTTACATGCACATGACTTAAGAGTGTGGACTCATGGCCATTTTTGGCGTATGATTTTTCTATTGCCGAAGCACACAGTGTGCTTAAGGTAACTGTCAATCTTCGTGACATCCTCCCACGTTTCAACAATATTTAGCTGTCCATTTTTAACCTACATTAAGTATTTCCTGAATCTTCTATGACTAAAAACCTTAATTTATGCTCCAAAACACTGCACAATCGTTCATAATCACTTGACGCCATTTTTGTGAAAATAATTATTTTTGAAATCAACATGAATATCTAAAGAACCTAAACTTTGGACAACTTTGTGTTTCAACCTTGTAGTCTTATCGTCAAGAGGTAAAGAACAACCATGTCTTAAACTTTTAATCTACCCTCAAACAACATACATAATAGACATCACAGTCCATTTTTAAAACATTGTCATCAGTCTTCACACATTACAACCAATATTCCCGTTGTTCAACATAACATCAAAAATCTGAGACAACTTTCTCTCAGCAATGGACCACATAATAAGTGAGCAAAACTTCATGCAATTTGACCCACACACCCAAGAGAATTTGATGTTCAAAACTGGAAAGGGGATGAAAATTCAAAATGTCTGAAAAGGGCCAATCAAGACTTGCCGCATAACTGAAATCATTAGAAGCCGTCCAAAACAGCTCGCACGTTTGGGGCACAAATAATGAATTTTGAGAAATGTTAAAAGGAGCAATGAAAAAAGCTGTCATTTTATACTATAAATATATGAATATTGGACTTGAATAAAAATCAAATGTAAGACAGCTGATGAGAAAAATCAAACATAGTGCCATTTTTAAGGCCACCATACCTAGCATGCATGTCCTTTTTGACGTTTTTACTAACAGTTGGTAATACTGACTGAACAAAATCTCAGCTGCAAAGTGACAGTGGGTTGAATTGAGTACAAAGTTGGCCTCAAGTTACAAATTGGATTGATTCTACTTGCAAAATTAAAATTAAGAATCAAGTTGAGAATTTTGGTACCATTGTACTACTAATCTAATTTCCAAATTCAGACCCAACTTAGGCTCAGGCTCGAAACTAACAAATCACGTGATATGATTAGAGCACAAATCTATATAAGTAAAGTACCTAAAGCGTGCCATGCTCTTGGTCAATTTTCAAGCCTAGGCGTGACCTCGGGTCTTGAATTCCACAAAAAATGTCAATTTTGATCATTTTCTGTTATCACAGCAAACCAACTCTCTATTTACAAAAATAAAATACAAAAATCTGACACAAATTCCACAAAAGAAATTTGTCTGGCAGTTCCTACCTGTTGAAGTTCCATATTACTCCGCCTGAACTGGGACAGTTCAACTCCTCCAGGATCTCGGCAGCGTGGGCGCTCTCTTGAGCCTCCATATCGTGGTCACTACGTAGCAGCACTTGTCTCACTTCCGACTCGTAGCTCTCAGACGACTCACTTCCAGTGTCGGCTGAGCGCCCAGAGCTCAGAGTGTCTGCCTGTTCACTCTCCGTATCCTTCCACACTTTGGTCGCACGCCACTTGGCGCGGCTTTTCTTTGGTGCTAGTACGGCGTTAAAACACAATGTCTCACCCACTTTAAAATGCTTCTGCAAGTCCTCATAGTCTTTGGGCATGATCGACTTATCAAAGAATACATGTTCGTGTTTCCCCAAGTCAACAATTCCCCATAACTTTGCTACATGGTAAATCTTACCCTTACGGCCTGTCAGCGTCTGCACGCCCTGGAGCGAAGGTCGTGACCCTGTGATGATCACATGGAGACGGTCCGACTTGTTCAACGTCAGATCACCATTCTCACTAACATGGAATACACTTGGAAACTTCTTCACAAATTCCTCAAGTTCATATTTTGTCCAGCCGACCGTATTGCGTATACTGTCCGGTGCTTGACTGAAATGACTCGTGATATTATGCACCTTGACTGCCCCCCTTTGGCTCTTTTCCACAATACCCTTCACGAACTGGACCGCCTTATATTCATTGGCACTCATGCTAACTGGACACGGCCGCCCACCAGCCTTGTGATGACTCGACCCATCCAGAAACCCCTCGCTCTTCGGCCGCGGCATGCTCTTGCTGCCCCCGTATGGCTTAGGTCGTCGTCTTACTGCAGAGCTGTCACCATTGGTGGTCACAACAACAGGGCCAGAGGAAGCACTGGCAGGAGGGAGATCACGCGGAGAAGACTTTGTCTTCTCGAAAGGATGATCGCGTAAGCTGACCATTTCGTGCTCCACCTCAAAGATGTGAGGATGTTTTACCAGGAACCGCTTGAACTCGGTTTGCGGCCCAACGCACTGGCGGATCTCTTGCGACGCCTGTGACAGGTGACCAGCAAGGCTCTTAATAAGTACCCACTTTTCGTCACGTCGCTCCAGCCGATCCTGAAAGAACTTCACCGCATCCATCTCGGTGCTGACATCGGGCAGACTTCGAACCTATATTGAAGAAACACCGTACACCATGACAGTGTGTTACCCAGTATTCACACCTTCTACCTCCAGCTGATCTACCAGAAATAATTTGCCTCCAATTTAGAACACAGTATGGTAGCTTCCTAAGACAGCTTTGAGGTGGTGATATAAGAACATAATTTCTAAACTATAAATCTAAATTTCAGAAATAATGTAGAAATTATTTTACAATATGGTAAAACCGTGAAATTTTATCATCTCCACAGTAACACACCATACTGTCACACCTATTTGACTTGGAGCCATGAAATGCTGTGGATATGGACGCCCTGAGAAACTGGGAATACCCATTATGAAAACCCTATTTTTGAAAACTTGGATGACTATGGTAGACAAATAATGTTTGCTTCCAAGCATAATTGAATTATTTTGCAAACTCACAATATGGCTCGCATCATGAGGTTTTCAACTCAAGACAAATTTCCACAAGATTTTTACCGTTTCATTTTTCAAAAAATTTTATACATGCAAATAAAGTTTTGCCACTTTTTAGTTAGACTAGGAGTTGAGAACCAAGCGTTCTTAAAGATGAAAGCAAAAAGGCAACCTTAGTACTGCGGGCTGATGATTGATGAACCCAGTGTGAAGAAAGCATTGTTATCACATAAGGAGAACAGTTATCATATCATATCAAAAGTACACACAATAAATCTTTTTCTGGCACACTATCACTCAGTAGCAACATCCGGCAGTCAGACATCATTAGATGCGATCATGAGCAGAGTTTCTACTTATTACTAAATGGTTCCCAGCTGTCAGTAACATGGTGTTACGTGTGGGGCAGAATCAGGAATACTGGGTACCTGTTCAGGTATGAACACTGACAAACAGTAATCTAACACTCAGCTAGCTGTTCGGCATGGATTTAGGGACAGATTTGTACAATTATGTCATTAGGAATCTTAAAGCTTTCAATAACTCTAGGGAGAACATCATATCTCAAGCTGATTTGAATCAAAGGAAACTTTCAGAAACCATGTCTTACACACTGCTCTCTAATATGAAGTTAGGAATTATAAAATGTTTCTAAAATAGTATGAGGTGCAACCAAAAAGGTCTTTTGACATTGCTATGATGCATAAACGAAAACAAGACAATAATTAAGAAAATTAGAACAGCAACTTTGAAAAGACATCTTGAACATTCATCAACCAAAAGAAATGGATACCACAATTCCCTACCACTGTACCTTCAATCTTTGTCTAATTTTACTAAAAGGCAAAGCCATGTGACCTAGTTTATGACAGCTTTTGACCTAGTTAATGACAGCTTTTGTTAAACTAAAAACCTTAAATCTACAGGCTTTTTATGAACATTTTTATAAAGTTAAAGTCTATAGTTTTGTAGAACTTTGATAAAAGCGAAGACTAGCAGTAGCACCGAAATTGAGATTTTGAGGACAGTGAAATAACTAACTTTGCCCAAAATATTGAAAGTCTTGCCTTTTTTGGTACTAATTTCAAACTAATGACAACAAATAGATGAGTGACGTTTCCACCCGAAAAGATGCACAACACATAGGCCAAAAAGTATTGTGACTTTGCTGTTAAAGTCTGATGAATGCCAGATAGGCTGACATCAGACATGACGAGCAATAAATTAAGACTGAATTCATACCAAAATCAGGTTGACTATAACACCCTGGACAGGCAACACATTTGAATTTATTGAATCATTGAGTCAATAGGGATGATCGGACGGTGCTTGGCAATGGCTGGTAACTAAGTAGAAAGTCTAAGTACAACATTTTCCTATCAAAGCTGAAATGCAAGCAGCAATGTACCTCACTACAAGATTATGGACAACGCTTATAAAACTAAGCTGGTAAGACTTGTACTTTGTTCACACGAGTCCCATGCACCGCTCAAAATACAACTCACAGATTTGCCTGTTCACAAGTGTGCTGACGAGTTCTTTCATTTGAGATTTCTGGCGTCATTCGACTTAGGACTCAACACGTAGATTAATTTCCTGACACCACTATGGTCTAAACAATACTACAGACACACAGTCACAGGTGTTGGGAACACTTCCCCTCATCAACCTGTGTGTTTGACATTTGGAGAGTTAACGTGTTGGAAGCCCATGAGCTGGCTGACTCAACAATCAACTCATCAACTCGTAGACAGCAAAAGCTCAGACAAGGACACAAATTTGCTTGGCTCACTATTCAGGCAAGTAGTGATATGAGTAGAAAATGAGCTTCAGATGGACCAACCTTCCTCAATGAGTAGCTTTCAATAAGAGATCACTTTTAAAAAAATTATCAGCTGGCAAAAATCTAAAAAAATGAAATGAGGTTTGGTTTCAAAAACAGAACAACCCGGACAGTATCCAGTGACCATTTATAAAAATGCAATTGGTATGCTGAAAACCCAGATGAAAAAACCAAGTCAGCTCATATTATTTACAATTTATTTAACTTTGGTTTGAATTGGCCATTTTCCACAACAAATAGTGAGCGATAGGTAAAATATTCTCAGTCATTCAAAGGTGTGCATTATGGTACGCGTAGGACTTTGTTGACACGTCTGTGCATTTATCCAAATACCTTCAAAACTATTTTAGATCTTCAATCACTAAAAGCACACATTTTCTGAAAGTATAAAGCCCGTGTCGTTTGATTTTTGACTTTGCCATTCTTCAATTAATTAGGTCACATGAACACGTCGTTTAGAGAAAAATAGCAATAAAGAAAGGTATGTTGATAGCAAAGCAACAGTTTCAATAACACGATAAAATTTTACTTAATATAAACATTCAAAATGAGACCACAAAAAGGTACATTACAGCTGTCTAAACTACCATTTCCTTACAGTTTCATGCAACTTTAGAGTTTTTCATGAAATTCATAAAAGTCCTGCTTTAAAAAGCCCATTATGCAACAGTTTGGCATTCTAAAAACAATTCCTAAATGCGTTTTGTAAAGCATGCTATGAAATAATAAGCCATTTCTGAGATATAATTTTCTAAACGTGACCACATTTGGACATTGTTCTATCGTTTACAAACTCCAATGCAACAAACCTTTCCATCCGTATCGCTGCTGCCACCAAGCGACTTCGACCTTTTGTGACTGGGTTTGGGAGAAGACGGTTCGGACAGTCCGAGATCATTGTTGATGCTGACCATGTTACTGGTCACTTTGAACAGGGACGGATACTTCTGTAGGAACTTCTTCAAGCCCTCTTCATTCCCTCCCGCCGCTTGTCTGTAAAAGCAGACGACAACAGCATGATGGCAAAGTAGATGAAACTATTCAGAAGCAAAATACAATAGTGATGGCAATGCAAGTTACAAGCAGACCTCCCGCACACAATTTAAATGTTGAGTGAGAAGCAGGCAACTATAAAGATCTTGCAATTTTGATTCATAAGAAAAGAGCTGAAACTACTTTCAGTGTCACATTAAAAATTTAATAAAGGTTTTCAGGATGTTTCATGGAGCAGAAACTTTGCCAAAAACTTCAAAAACTAAAACCAAGCTTCATAACACAGCAAACCTAATGGTTTCATTTTCCAATAAAAATAAATTGAGAAAATAACGGGTCATGCATTTCCAAGAAAATGTTAGCTAGTTCCTCAGACTGAAGTAGGCACTTCTTCATATCTGCACTAGACTTTTCAGCTCAAAATAAACCTTACTCATTCTTATGCCCACGGGAAGAGCGGTAAAACTTCATGACGGCCTTCTTCCAGTTCTCAATATGTGCACGAGTTTTAATCAGCAGCAGTTGCCAGTGTGAGGCTATCAAAAACTATACTCCTCCAATCAGGCTACATAAATATTAGGCCAAACAAGTATTATCCAAGCTACCCAGCAGGTAACACAAAACAACTGTGTTAATTTGTTTGGCCTAATGACCTGCCAGGCAGCAACCATCTGCCAATAATTTTGCCATCTACTCTGCCAGATGTGATGTGTACTGCCAGATGTGATGTGTGATCCCCATTGCCCACCATTCACCAAACGATATTCTTCAATTTTGAATACAACCCTTAACCATGCCTTCTCCAATCACTCTGAAAGCGTGAGTCAGCAAGCTGGGAACTTAAAATAGAAAGTGTCAGTGTAATTGATATCATTCGAAAATGAAAATGCACCGCAAGTGCAAGTGTTCGCCCAATACCAAGAAACAAAAAGTGTTTTGTAGTTGTGGCTGGAATAAAACAGAGCAGGAAAAACAGGTAGATAGAACGGAAAAAGACATAATACACAACACGAAAATTTCGTCACACATGTCAAAAAGCGGGACAAAGCTTCAACAACCAGGATAGTAGTACCCCTCAAACGTGGGACAGTTGGCAACTATGGCGACATCCAGTACAACGATTCTTTAGTTTGCATGAAAAACAGTGGTGTGTTTGATTCAGTGACAGACGCACATTATTGCCACATAGCTATAAATAATACTTTCCTTCAGCAAGAACCATATCACACAAAAATGCGGTCAAGCTCGATGTATGAAATATTAATAATAATAGTAATAATAATGATAACAGATAGAAAAAATAAACAAGTGTCCTCATTACTTGAAGCCTTGCAGTCACCATTACAGCTAGATGCTCCACTGTTAAAAAGATGAAAACATATCAAGTAGTGCCATAGCCATCAGTCATGCTACACTGACAGATATCTATATCAATATCATTATCAGTAACAAAAGATACTGTTTATCACGTGTACAAAAGCTGACAAGATGTATTTTTTCAAACAATCCTTTCCAACCATATCAGGACCCAGAGTCTAATCTCCAAGCTCAGGGTCGACTCAGACTTCAAAATTAACTAATTAGGTTGCATTACACTAAGACAAATTTGTAAATCTATTCAAAGCATGCGGTGGAATTGGCCAATTATCTAATCTAACTCGCATAAAGAAGGATTTTATATTAATCTTGCGGATTGTTCATGAGTTTTGAATGGGTTATTACTTTTTTTCACTTTCCATGACTTTTCCAAGCACTGAAAATATTTCCAATATTTTCCAGGTTTTCCTAAACAAATGAGAACTAAAAACACACTACCGGTAATAGTATGTCGGTGAGTTAGAACATAAACCAATATTAACGGTGCCCCCTGTTGGCAGCTACAGCTTTAGAATACAGCCCATAGGAATTTGAACTCTGATCTACCTTGTAACATTTTGATGCCGTGGTGTTGATATCAACGAGGTCATTTGACCCCACTTACTGGGCATAAAAAACAGAAAATGGTAAACAGTAAATTGGAGCACAGAGAATACCCAACTCCCATTCTTGTGCTGCTTCATAGAATATTAAATTTATATCGAGTAAAATACATTATTTACCATTTTGTACAAAAGTAAATGCCAAAATAGCATAATGTCATTTCAGAATGACTGATCAAACTGTTCACATGCTCAAAAATTTAGTATTTACGTTTCGTCTAAGATCATGGTATAGTATTAACCAGTAGTGATGAAGTCATTTATTTTGGTTTGGAAATTTTGCATGTCGCCTGCGTGTGGATCGTTCAAGCAAAGAAAGCTTTTGAAAAAATAAAACTATTTCAAGTGTAGGATCTATATATGCAAGGGCACATGAAAGTCTAACACGTGCAAAAGTTATAGACAAGGAACCCATCTATTACACAGTGAGCCTGAAAAGTCTTGTAAATTTATGCTAACACAATGGACATTTTTAATGAATTAAATGGAAGGGTTTGTCTTAGAAAAAGTACTGTCATGTGCAGTTTGCACACCAGAGCCCGAAGTGAACCCGGCAGTTTAGAGAACCTAAGCATCACAAAGTGCAACTACGGCTTTTAATACACCAGTGGTGTGAGCGCACAAAAAATCAGGAAATGCGAATCTGAAAAAAATGTCTTACCAGGCATTCTTAGGAATTTTTACCAAGAACCAAAAGTGGTGATCTTAGTAAGTTGTATCTTTTGCGTTTGGCGCAGCCACAGAATGTCCCCTGAAATGCTGCCGTGTGTTCCTACCACGGCAGGTAATCTCCCACCAAGATTTCATTCGCAAGTGACCGGCACTGCTGAGCACGCACCAGGTAAGTGAAAACGACAATTATTTAATTAGTTCCAACTTCCAACTTTCAAGTCACAGCCAGGTCAGCCAAGCAGATGTTCCAGCTTGCCTTTTGGGCAATATCGGTCAAAAGTTCAATTAAAATCAAATTTGCTTTTCCAGGTAATTAAAATTTATTTCAGGGACAAACTTCGGATTTTACTCAGGTACAAATACTCCTCATGTTAATCCTAACTAGCTGACAGTCTTCGCCCATCTGAGTCAGAA
Organism: Phoronis australis; assembly: GCA_002633005.1. Classification (NCBI taxonomy): domain Eukaryota; kingdom Metazoa; phylum Phoronida; family Phoronidae; genus Phoronis; species Phoronis australis. The sequence continues at coordinate 1,097,280 of NMRA01000066.1, read as the reverse complement.
TTAATCAAAACATAAGGTCTGTTATAAATGATCTCTCAACATATGTAGCTCATGTAAATGTCGGCATAGTTTTCTGAGGGCACTGATAGACACACAGCACTAATAGACATTATTTGTGAATAACTGAGCACCACATGCCAGGCATCGTAGACAAAACTGCGGTGCCCATGGTTCTGAAGGCAGCATAGCAATAATGTTGATCACGAGGCAAAAGCTAAATGAGTATAAGCCACGTATCGCCCCCGAAATTTGCCGCTTTTTGCTGTGCAAGTTGGTAATTGTCATATGACAAACTACGGTGAGGTAGGATGAACGAGAACTCGTTAGTTAATACAAATAAACAGATAATTGTGGGGGGAATTTTTCATTTAAAGACCATTCTTAGCTAATTTTTATGCTAGTAACACTAAGTAGTCGTTATTTCGTTTACTGACAACGGTGGCAGGCAGATTAGCTCTTATCAATATGGTGGTTTGAAAGAGATTGCGTATTCCTGTGAACATCCTAACCACTTCACCATCGCTATTGTGAGGTACGCGTCCTCTAATGGGGCTCCTTTGGAAATGCGCTAAAAGTACTACAATCAAGCTCTTCCCGGGATAAAATAAGACCATGAATAACCAGAAGTGAAAACTTGCCTTATTTAAGAAATTGACCTATTTTTTCCAACAATCACAAATTCAAAACAAATCAAATCAAGGCTAGATTCTGAAATGCAGTTTTAGTAACTGCGATAACATAACAGTCCTCCAGTGTTTTCAGTCCAGGATAAGTATGGACAGTGGTCTATACAGTGACGATCTTGCCTGCCTTTCAGACAGGTTTGGCAAGACAGCAGAATTAAGACGGGCAAAAACTTAAAACGTGACTTGAAATGATGGCCATTTTCTTGTTTTTGTGAGCTGATTAGCCGTTGCTAAAATAGATCGTCCATCAGTCAATTCAGAAATGAGAAATTTACTGCTTGGACTTCCACGCGATACGTGCATTTTTTGTGCATTTATAAACATTACGTATGCACCGCAGCACTGGTCAGACTTTTGTTCAGAAACAGAATTTTCCACCCGACAAAAAACACTGACGGGAACTTTCATGTGATGGGCCTTACGAGTGCGACCTGGGTCTGGGTTCTAATCTTTTTGCTCAAAATTGTTTGTAACATTTTCCACTCACCTTAAGTACAAACTCAAGATAAGTGTACATTATTCTGTATATTAGTACATTATGATTTACACAGATGATTATAGTCCTATTTTGTGCCAGGATCAAATCTGTAAGTTCAATTCTGAACTCAAAATTTTGATTTAAAATCTCTGGTTCGTTCCTGAAATCCAGGAGCCATCAAGTGCAAACTGGACTGAATACACTCACCTGCAAAATCCATTCTATATTCGAGCACAGAATAATATACAATTATCTAGGGTTTCTCTTAAAGGAGACCGGAAAATGCCAAGATTATTTTCAAATTCGATTTTGATTTAAAAGGTTAGACCCCGGAACCTGAATTCTACGAGTACAACGCGACATTTTTGACAGGTTCAAAATGACAACCTGCCAATTTTAATAGTATCGAGTAATGCTACGAAAATGAAAAAAGCTAACTTACTGCATTGAAAGAACCTCTAAACTGATTCCCATACCACTTTAGAAGGGTCAAGAATAAATAGCAACGAATGAGACTAAGAATTTAGAGTTGCCTACCCAAAGAACAGCTTACCTCATTTCCTGTGTAAACTGTTTACTACCGAATCGTCCAGCGAGCTGACTGATGGTCAGCGGGTCGTTGCTGTTCATAAGAATCTCCATGAAGAACAGCATGGCTTCGTGACTTGCTTCGAAATCGTTCGCCATCGCCTCGCCTAGCATTGGACGAAGCGCGAGATGCTTCCCGAAAGTAGTTCGCTCGAAAGTAGTCACACTTCGAAAGTCGAGTGGTATTGGCTGCGGAACGATGACACAGCTGGAACGAAAATGGAGAAAGAAATGAAACTGATCTTCAACCAGCCTACATATAAGAAGACTAGATACAATATCAAGATTATAGCCAAGATGATTCAACTTTGGGGCTGCAACAGATTAAGACATGACAAGCAACTGACTTTTTCATGGACAGGGTGCACAATTTGATCATTTGTAGTGGTGGAGGAAACAAGGGCAAAGAAATGTTCCACGCAATGCAGCGGTAAATCTAGCTACGCCACTGCAATGAATTGTGGGAACTTTTGCAGTGTGCAACTAACAATTATACACAGACTACACTGCTCTTGAAGTGAAATGGTACACTGTACATTCCTTGTGTGCAGTAATACTCTAGAACAGTGTGGAAGTTAAGCAGTTGCTAAGTGCAGGTAACTGGTGAATGACCAAACAAAAACTGATTTAAACAAAACAGCTATGGTATGTGTCACTTGGTAGCTAGACATAAACCCTCTCATAGTTGGACATGCACATCACATGCATAACGTATGTTATAAAAACCATTAGTTCATCATGTCATATAAAATTGGACAAAGTAATCACACGTGTAACTAATTTTAAATGCAAACTGTATTAGAAAGCTGCATGAAGAAACAATAATTGCTGATATTGTGTAAAACGAGTCAATTTGAAATAACTCATAACCGACAAATGAAAGCCTGAAAGTGAAAATACCCATAGGTGGTGCACCTGTCACTGTATGTTTGATTAGTTGTGAATTTTAATCAACAATTCACTAAGCTGCTTTAACAGACAGCTTAACAAAGTTCTATAGAGTTTAATCAGACAACACTCTAGTTATTTCGCAAAAAAATTGTCATTTATCTATTTTCAACAGGTGATTTAACTACTAACAAGAGCAACGCAGAGCGTTGAAATGCGCCCACGAATGTATCGCAAATGGTGTGCTTTTAGGGTTATTTATTTGTATCATAAAAATGGACACTAGATGGCACAAAAACGTACAATCCATCCAAAAACGGGAACATGCCATATTCCATAAAAATCTGTCAAGGACCTTCTGCAAAACAAAGGAAAAAAAACAGAACAAAATGAAATTGCCACTTGTGGACAAAGCGTCCGTTCCATCCCCCTGAAAGTTGTCGTCTGTTATCTTCATATAAATTCACTTACTAAATTTAATAAAGATCCTGCAAACAGTTTAATAGATACAGCCATGAGCGCAAAAAAAACTGCCACTAGGAGGTGCCACAGTAGTCAAACTCGTCGGAAAATCGTCTTCAACGGTCCACTTCATAGTAAAAACATACATGCAAATTTTCACAATTATCCTGAAAGCCGTTAGGTTGATAGACGAGTGGACGCCACAAAACAGACTCGAAAACAGTAAAAATAGCCACTAGGTGGCGCAAACTACGTCGAATCCATTTGAAAACGGACAACTAGCATCACCTCATTAACAGATGCCTGTATGCCAAATTTAATGAAAATACGTTGAGGGCCTTTGAACATAAGGAGGTAGACGTAAAAAAATAAAATTGTCACTAGGTGGCACACCAGTAGTCAGATCCGTCTGAAAGTTGTTGTCCTTTGTTGATATCATCATATAAATACACTTATCAAATTTAGTAAAGATCCTGCGAACGGTTTAGGTAATACAGCCATAGGCGCAAAAAACAAAACTGCCACTAGGAGGCGCCAACGTAGTCGAAGTCGTCGAAAAATCATCGTCAGCCATCCACTTTATAGTAAGAACATACATGCCAATTTTTACAATCATCCTTTGAGCAGTTTGGTTGATAGAGGGTTGCACTCAAAAACAGTAACATTGGCAACTAGGTAGCGCAAACTACGTCCAATCCATCTGTGCATGAGAGGATAGCGTAATCTCACTAACAGGTGCCTACATACCCAACTTTATGAAAATCCGTTCAGGACATTTGAAAATACAGGGGTAAATGTAAAAAACTAAAATTGCCAATAGGGGACACACCAGTAGTCAGATCCGTCCGAAAGTTCGCTCATGCCATCCCATCCACGGACGGAACACGAGCAAAATTTCATGAACATAAGTCAAGGCGTTTTGGAGATAGAGCAGCTGATGCCAAACACCAGACGGATGGACGCCGGATGGACGGACGCCAGACGGACGGACAGACGGACGGAGATGTCGACATAATGCGTCCACAAATAAACATGAGGGCGCATAAAAATGATTATAATTTGACTAAATATAAGGCTAGCCTATTGCACAAACTATACTAAGAACAATCTAAATGTAGGTTTTTAATTTTACTTTTTTGAGAAACCGAACATTTCACATTTCCATCAAATTCTGTGTTAAACAGGTCATACAACTAAAGACTATACATCTTGACTGCATTAGGTAGACCGCAAAACCTGTTAATAATAACGTACAAGTCCCAGTCGCTGCCTGCTTTGGAGGGTCCCGCAGCCATTCAGTGCTGTAGTGGGGCGTAGCCAACCACCTTTTGGCATTTGAACATAGCGCCTACGCACCGTAAGTAACCCTCAGTGCTCAAGGTGATACGATGAGCTTTGGGTGCCTACTTAACTCTAATTTTACCATGACAGCCCTGCAGCCATTCTATAATACAATAGGTCAATCATCTGCTAGAATAATAACTTGCATGATGATGCGAACACACATACATACACAACAGCTGGCGACAACTGCAATTTGGTGTAACTTCCAGCAAACAAGGTGTGTAGGCCAAGAGTGTGACCCAAGATAACATGGATCAGTTTTAAGTCAGCACGTTAATTAGCATAGTGCAATACATCCCCAACATTCTAAAAAGCCTGTTTCAGATAACCAACTTCAGCAGGGTAATCAAGACGACATTTGGTTGAAATTGATTTCAAAGTAAATGCTAAAAGCTGGCATCCGATGCATGTACAAACACACAATTTTGATGTCGCCTGACGTGTCTCGCAACTTTTTGGCCAACAATGCGACTCATCTAGGAGGCTTTAAAGTACCACAGGGGGCAAAATCTCTGCTGTTGTGCAGTAGTCACGCTGAAGTACTGACAAAATTGACAGAAAAGTATGGTAAGAAAATGATCCAAAGTTAATTTAAGAACTTCTATAAGAGGTTATTCTTCGCTTATTTCTTGCAAAGAAAAATCTACACAGTACACACCAAAACAGCAGCAGACTAAAATTTTCAAAATTTTTCCTTATGTTGAGAAAAATTTAACAAAAAGCTGAAAATCGCAAATGTGAAATTGTGTTGACTTTCAGCAAGAAACTAACATTCTCAAATGGATATCCAAAAAATACTTTCCAGGTTTAACTTTAAAAAAATCACTGTAAAACACAGAAGCAGTCACAAGAACACCGCAGAGATGGCTAACAAGACCCATTTACCTTTATAAATGCCCAGTATATACTTACAGTAGAAGCCAAAAGTATTGATACAAAATGACCCGGAATTTCCTGTCATGATGACCTAATTCCCCTTGAGTGTCACTAAGCCTTACAACTAAGAACGAAGAGGAATTATCAGGAAAGTTAGTAAGGAGGCTACGCCATGGTGTAATTAGAATTTTGCCACCTTGATTAGCGAGTACCAGTCATTTTTTTCCTGTTAACAAAATTGGCCATCATGATGAAACAATTTTCGTCAACCACTTTTGTCTTGTACTGTATACCGTATATATTTTTGAACATACCGACATGATAGGGAGAATATCCCAAGAAACCAATCATAAAATCCTTGGCATTAAAAGGTTTCGTGGAATCCCCCATTAAAAGATTAAGTCTAAATATATAGTTAGTTAACAGACCTTGCATGACTGTCAGCACTCATTGGCAACTGACAAGCAACAACCCCATTCACTAGTCATGAACAGGTGTACCGACTTCATGGCAAACAATCTGGCCGACAAGTAAAATTCATTTTGCCAAATTTCTTAACAAAAATAAAGATTACGAAAATTTTAGTAGAAAGGGCAATTTATGAGAGCATGCGTCGATAGTCTTCATGTAAGTGACTCATGCAGATCCAGTTTGCCAACTAATGTCATGTAAATGCGACTAAAGTTGATTAATGCCAAGGGCATGATCACGTAATTAACTGGGATGATACTCGCCATGTTGAGTCTGAATTTATCTAAGATCTAGACAAATACGAGAGTCAATCTGGGTCAGAAATAGTGGACGGGTCATGAACAGGGATGATAAACATTGAAAGTTGCAGGGATATTCCTGGACCGCGCCTTTGCGCCATTAGCACTAGAGACAGTGGACACTGTCTACTGTTTCATGTTACCACTTTAATTACACAAAGTCAGTTGGGATAACTTTTTGAAAAAAGGTGCACTTTTTATCATCAGGTGCGCCCAAGGGGCACAGGTTCAAACCTGGTTAGGAATATCCCTGAAGTTGTCCAAAATTTGGAACAGTCTGATCACAACGCCACCAAGCATCCAATAACTTTGGAAAATTGTTGCTGATAGGAGCTCGACCTGTCAAGAGTAAATATGTTCTTTCTGGTTGCGAGAAAAGAAACTAGTACTCACCAACTCTACCAACCTCAATAAACTACCGTAAATGTTCGGGTTAACGCCCTGAGCGGTTAAATTGGCAAACCCAAAAAATCGGGGGTGGGCGGTTAACCAGACATGGGCGCTTAAACATGAAATTTCAAGAAATCCAGGGTAGGCGGTTAACTGAACATGGGCGCTTATTACGACAGACAACCGCCCAGGGCACTCTAGTTGTGATCATCGACCTAAATGTCGGGGAATCGCGCGTTTGTGTAGTACTGGGCACTAAATCTTCAATCTTTAATAGTCGGGGATGAGCGCTTAACTGAGAGGTGGGCGCTTAACTGGAAATCTTCAAAAATCGCAGATGGGCGGTTAACCGAGCAGTGGACGGTTAAATCGAAAATCCACCTAAAGTAGGGGATAGGCGGTTAACTGAGCATGGGCGTTAACCCGAACGTTTACGGTATTTAGTGAAGGCTAACCATTGCAACAACTAGTCTCCAGAAAGGAAAACGCAGAGAGCAAGCCATGGCAGAAGGTGGGGAGGTACAAGCGAAACATAGCCGGTGTAGAGCGCCCTCATGTGTTGATTGGAGCTGCAACCAACCTATTCTCAACAAAACTTGACAGACTTTGGAAAATACAAACATGATCATTATGGCAATTTTGTGCAAACTTCAAGTGAAGGATTATCATATTGTGTGTAACCATGACACCACTCCAGTGACCAGTAAAACCCACTCATGGTGGTGGTCCTTTAGACTGTTTCTAGCACGAGAAACAATTTCTGGCAAGACATCATGGAAAGTTTTTAGTGAGTATCCTTGGCAGTTTACAAGCTTACGCTAACAAAAATCACTGATGAGTGAGGTTGGAATGTTAAATCATGGTATTTATTCCACCATTTCCATCCCATAAGCGAAGATTTTTTTTCGCTGCCAAGAGTTTGCTGATGTGTTGGTTCTATTGAACTCAGCCCTGGCCACTACATATTGCAAGATGTCGTCAATTTGTGGAAAACAATCGTTTTCAATTCTGAAGCGCTGCCAATGCCACCAAATTCTCAAAACACTGATGGCAGTTATGGAAACAATGATTAAATGAAACTTTTCTTATCCAAAAAAACACAAAAAACAGTATATTGCATTAGCCAAGAATTCTTCAATCAGTACAATAACAATACGAGGCCTCCACAAGGGATGGATAAAGCACTATTTTCAGCTAAAATGCCAGACCTGCATCCACCTAAGGAATGCATGATTTCAAACTATGACTATTACTGTGTTTACTTTAAAGCAGATTTAGCCATCCGACTACAAATAAGGAAGATTGTTCCAGTTCTGAGCTGGTCCCAGAGACAGCTTCATGTCCAGATGTTCAAGAAACCCACTCAAATTTCAACATTTGTACAAGCCATCTTACCCATCTGCCAGCTGACTGTGATGTGATGAGCTGGACATCTCAACAACACTGCTGGCAGACACTCACACTCCAGTACTTACTAGATAATAGGTTACCAAAAGCTTGTCTAGAGATAATTCATTAGTGCAGAGAGTTGTCTAGTCACTGGTGGATTGCTACAAGTGGATTTAGGAGACTGTAATGGATCAATAGGGCCGTTCCCAAATTACACAGCGACACTCGAATTTTGCTGTATTTACCCACAATGCCGTAAACATCCATCACACACAGTTGCTGCCTCATTTTCATGCCACTGGAGTTTCAACATGTTACTTTTTGTTGCCTGATTCTTTATAAGTTTTTCTTGGTCGCATTGCTCTAGTCGTCCTTCCAATGCCAACGAAGTATTACTGCTGAGCTGTGGGCTGCAAACTTCAACGTGAGAAAGTTTGACAAACTGGACAAATACCCATGGATGAATGATATGAAATTCTTCGCCTTCCCAACATCAATGAGAGACATGAAAATGTGCCTGATTTCCAAAATGAGGTCACGCGCTTTCTAATCTCCGGGACAAAGGAGAGTTCTATCATCATGTAATCTGAGACGGCAATGTTGGATTTGATCCAAATGAAACTTACACAAATGTTGTAATTGAACAACATGAAGAAACAATTTTATAATAAATCTTACAAGGTTTTCTATTTTTAAACTCAAATGCTACTTAAAAAGTGCTGTGCTGTTATACATCTGGAATCATAGTGGCAATAAATTGGTATTTGTACATGTATGGCTCTTTAACCTCAAGTTCAGTTTCTTGTGGGGTTAACTTTAGATTGATAGGTAACACTGATTGACAGCAAGACAACAAGTATGTACCAAAACCTAGTACCTTAACACAGCAACACCACACCAATTTGGAACACACCTTTTACATTTTTTGTGAAAGACAGGTAACACCAAATCAATCCTATTATATGAAGAAGACCTATGCAACAGCTACCAGCATATAATGTTGCATTCATGTTAGAATCCTTTAAAAATTTGAAAGTTTTTAAAGACAAATTTTAGCAATACTCTCAGAATTATTCATTGCTATTAATAATATGATCATCACATACTGCATAAAAACCATCATATAATATGATTGATGAAAAAGATACTTTTTACACACTTGGAATCGCAGACTTTTCATACAGGAATCACTCTTTAGAGTAATGAGAGCGCAAAAGTGAATTCCGCTAGATCCCTACTCAAGATTTAGTGCACCACAGATAACCGCATTCATTGATCTAAAAACAGAGGAATAGACCCCACTGTCAGCCCCTCCCAGTGTTTGATAAAGGTTAAATTCACCAATTTAATTTAGCTTTTTGACGTCGGCAGGAATCGAATTTCTCAAGTTTTATCAGTGGCAGCCACCGACTTTGCAGGGCGCAGATTCTTCTTCACGTTGCAGCATCCGATGTTAAGAAAACGCCCAACGCACACTCGGCGAATTGGATAAAATCTCAGCTATCCATTACGGATTAGACATCACCAAATTTTTTAGTACCACGGATGTCCATTTGGTGTCGCTTGGGATGTCGCCGACTGCAATGCTAACACTACTGCGTGGCAGTGTACTTGGTCTAGTACATGTAAGTCATGGCCAAAACAACGGCAAAGAAATGCGACTGCTAGAGAGAAACTGTGAAGTTTTTAATGCACTGTTGCTTATTCTTTAACAGCTGATGTTTGTATTATCAAGCATACGCATCATTCTGTTGTATTCAACACTTTTTTAATCAGTCATGCTACAATACCGCACTTTTTTTAGAATTGTCAAAGATCCCTCAGACACATATCGCTTTAGCTATACAACTAGGATCCATTTTGATCATATGCTCATGACTACATCAGTTGTGAGCTTGGTGTGAAAAGCTATCGCAGCTTATCTGCTATCGGCACGGCCAGATTCTCAGGTTGTTGCCACACCATGTCCACTGTACGATATTTCTTGTACAAACACGATGCCCACTACTACACATCTATCAAGGTAACATGCATGTAAACGTACAGAAAATTACGAGTCGTTACTGAACTTACTTGAGATGAAAGAGCAACGTTTAGCCAGCATGTGTTGGCTTTTTCAAGCCTGTGATGACGGTCGGAGAGGAGAAAATCGGCTGGAAACTTTAATCAGAATCCTGTCCCAAGTGTTATTGGTTGAGTCTCAAGCCTCTTCTTCGGTTCAAAGATGGATTTTCAATTCTTTCATACATACACACCCCGTTCAAACCATTTTTTCTCTTTGTCAACGATTAGTACATTGTATAGTTCATGACCTCTAGAGGGTCACTCACTCGCCACTGTGGGAGCAGTTGTTTGAGATTGTTATTTCCTGAGTACCTGTGGATAAACCAGATCTGGAGATGGCGACAATATTTGAATGGCGTTGAGCACATTTCATTCGGTTGTTTTTTATTACTGTTCTTTTAGTGAGTGTTAACTGGCCCGACCGACTTGGTTTTGTAAGTGTGAGAACGGCAATGTCGTAAATTGAGGGTGCTTTTGGTGAGTTGAGAAACAAAAAACTGAAATCGCATTTGGCGAGTAAGCCTCAAGCTCTGGTTCACGTCGCCAAAGGCAATTTCAGCTCGCAAAATGTGAGCTGGTACTCGCCAAATCGGACCCTGCAGTATGGAAAATGATGTCCTTAATCCATGGATAATTTTTAAGAGGTTTGCCTTTTTCCCTAAGCCATTCACTGCATAGCAGTGAAAATTTGCTGGCATTATGATAGCAGGTGAGGTATTAAAATGTTCTTTACACCAGTCCGCATTCTACGAAATTCGTAGGTGTTACTGAATGCCAGTCCATCAAAGACTCGATTGCACTCTGGTGGAATAGTGAATTTCACTTTGGCGTGGCCATTTCAAAAGTTGAAAGCAATTGAAAACTTTTCAAAGGAGGCAAAATACAAATTAAGATGACAGGCAGCTGGTCCCACAGAAAACTAGACATGATCACAGTGTTTCCAAATCCAGGCCTTACAGGTTGTTCATAGTAAGAAAGTTCAGGGACTGGATTAATATTCAGATAGTGTTTCCAAACTAACCCAGGAGCAGTAGATCAAGTTCGATTAAGTTTTCATAACAATCGCAATATAAGCATGGACAGGTGAACAGGATGACCTATAGGTATTTGTGATCAAGTGAAATATGAAGTAAAGTAAATGCAACAACCTGAGTATATGGGCTGATAAATATCATGACTGGGCACTGATATTAGCATGATGGGTTTTTCAGATTCAAGGTGAAGCCTTAAACTGTGGCTTAAAATCCCTTGCAATTTCCATACAAAGCATTCTTGTCTCTTTCGAATCATTATTCCTTTGAGAAGGAATGCAGCTGAATAAATTACAAGCATGCAGAATTTAAAGACAATAATTCTAGAAATTCCAGCCACACAAAACCTGGAGACCACTTAACTTTTCTTAATACTAAGAAATTGTCCAATCATATCACTTGACATCTGAAGGTTTTCCGTGAGATTGGTCAAAGTTGGAAAACCTATATTATTTCATTTAAGCAACAAAGCCGACACCAAGAAAAATTGGCATATATCAGAGATGGATGGGCAATGTATTGTCCTTCCCTCTGAATCAACAAAAGAGGAGAGTTCAATTGAGGACAGATTCCGAAGAAGAGCACAAAGCAGTCGGATTCCATGCTTGAACACTAGAAAAAATTATTCATGGTATAATGCCAGGCTTACCAACTACGAGCACACTAGGCCCATGGTCTCCAATCCCTTCATTTGATTATACTGTGCTGGTCAATGTGTTGAACGCGGGCCTAATTTCAACAATAAAATAGGGCATACAAAATGGTTTCCCAATTTCTCAGGGTGTCCGTGACCAATGACACGTGACTGCAGTTTTATGGCCCCAAGTCAATTTGCTACTATATTGTGGTAACATAACACAGTAATATTGTGGTATATTACTGTAGGGAACGGGTCAGCAATAAAATTAATCATTCGTATCTTAAAGCTGCATGTCGCCCTGTACAGTTATCAAAAAAGGAAATCAAATTAGACCTTTTACTCTCAGGAAATTCGTCTCGCAATATTCCTTACCATAAAAGGAATCTATTTCTGTTATTGACAAGAACAACAAAACCATTAGCAACTCAAGAAAATACTTCTGAGTCTACTGGCATTCGCCAATACCAAAATTATAAATTCGATTGCTTATGTACTCATCGCCTGTGATATGTGTTGCCAACATATTCGGCAACAATTCAAGATCGGATGGGCATGCTAATGTTTTTTAAAGTCCAAATCTCTGTGGTGAAGTATTCAACATTGCCACTTGAACAACGGTGAAATGCCCCTTTAAGAGCATCTTCATCTAAGCCCATAAGGAAATAATCACTATATGTACATATAAAAATTCAAACAGGGTAAATATTTTGTACATGTTGAAGGATGATGACATATACATAGTACATGTCTGCAATATTAGCAATCAGTGATCTTTAATTTGAACGTTATGACCTATTGGGCTTCGAAGGACAATTTTGAAATTTTCGAGTAACACAACTTGCATTTATGTACGGGAAAATGTTATTATCAAAACTAGTAACAATTTTGGCATTATGTAGATCCATATTGGAATATATTAATCAAAAACGATACTTGAAGCAAACACATATATACAATTAAATTTCCAAAAGGGGAAACAACGCCGACAGGACTCTTCAGTGAAGTTGAAAGTGGAAAGATGTTGCAAGTCTGAGTACTGTATTGAGAAAAAATTGAACTTGAAAAAATTTGTGTAAACTGGACCTAAAGGATATCTGGTATCTAGTTTCTCATATATTTACGAATAAACTGTGTCCTCAAGTATGGATATTTTTACGATTTAATCTCATACTAAACTCTCAAAAAGATTGACGCTATTTTTAGAATTAAGAGAATTTCCCTTACTGTTACTTAGACATCAATTGTACATACAGAAAATGAAACTTTTTAAGTTTGTTTTAAGATATCATTTTCCTGAGATGCATTTTTTGTTTGACTAATACACTGATCATGCAAGGTTTGAGATTACGTACACGCACTGCATGTCATGTGACAAAAACACTGTGGATGCTTTTTTCTGATGTGCGTTCAAAAAAAGTAACGGCAGTGGAACTATGATTAGTTGTAAACAATGTGCAGTCATCCATAGCAGAGCGAAGTGAAACGTAAATATACAAAATTCCAACTCCATGATTTCCGTGCTGGTTAACATTGTTAGTTCATACAGGTTTAATAGTCTTTCTGTCTTTCTGAAACAAACAGGCAGACATCACGAACATAAACCAGCTTAAGTTGGAAAGTAAACCTCCAGTCACAAAAAGACTACACTAGTGAGCCAAAGAAATAATGTGCACATAATTATTTTGGTAAATTGGCCACGAAACTGCAAATCTACTTACTTGTCAGAGGCCGCGAACACAAGTTGCCCTTTTACAGAACCGTCAGGGCAAAAGTTGTACACTAACAATGATGTAAATAATGTATTCGTACATCTAAGTAAAGATTCACCTAACATGTGACCATAGCATATAAAATCGAGTTATTGTTTCACAACAGCTTTCTGTCAGTAAACACTGAATAACCATAAGCATTGGTTACGGTGAGAATAATTAATTTTGAAACAGAACGCAGAATAATTAACGTCAACATGGCAACTCGCAATCCCGACTTAGACGAGAGCAGGTGGATCGTTAAGTTTCACTGGCTATCAGTTTGAACCGTAATACACTGATCAAGAAATACTACTAGAGAGGCGCCGTGAACATGCACAGGCAATGGAACATACGGATAGTTCTTTGGTAATCCGGCATTCGTCAGACTCACTGTCGACGACTGCCGCAGACACGGAGATGTTTCACGGCCTCATACTTGCTATTAACAGCGTACTTTTCATTCTTCACTACCACGAGCCACTTCATAAGCATTTCGTATTCTCGAGTAAGTCGAAAAAACGATATACCCGCTTTCATTGCAGCTTCATAGTTCGGACAAGCGGGAAGGATGCAACGCAGCATTCACTCTGCAAATGAACCACTGACGTCACTGTGTCGTTTCGCACCTTCCTCACAGGTTAACGCGACACCTCTCGGCATGGTAAGATCGACCGTATACGAGGCGATGTGGATACAGACCGATTAAGATGGTAAGAAAGACTAATTAAATCGGGTGGCATTCTCCTTTAAGAGAATCTCAAAGTTCATTTAAAATTCTATATCATAAATTTTGATTTGGGGTGACGCGATAATGTATTATTTTTAACCAAAAATCATTCACATCTCAAAATGTTTGCCTGCGATTCATAATCATAAGCAAATAAACAAAGTGGTCATGAAAAGGGATAAAAAAGTTATTGCTGACGTTAAGTTCCTTGCTTGGCCACAGACGTTTTGAAAAAAGAATGATCGACTGGTCTACAATAGGCATGATCGTATGTCTGCAAAAATATAGTCTGCATTGCAGTAGTGTTTCACCTAAAGGCATGCAATGCCGAATACACTCCCAGGAGAAATGACGTGATACCTCAGTGGCAGATCTACGATTTCAGTAAGGGGGGGTTTAGGATTCGAAAGAATCCGAGGCGCGTAGCGCCGAGGGGAAGGAAGGTCGCGAGAGGGTTTCCCTCCTCCCGTGTAAGATTTTTCTGGATTTTTAGTAGCTAATTTCGTTTTTCTGGCGATTTTTTCTCCAGTTTTTATTTTTGATCCTGTCCCGAGGGGGGGTTTAAACCCCCTGAACCCCCCCCTGTAGATCCGCCTCTGTACCTCATGGTGCGCACAGTGTTAAAAATGCCCAGTTGCTGATTTGGACATCTGAATGAAAGACTGCTCGAAAAAAAAGTTGATTGCGAGAGTATTTGTTCGAGTTGGATGGAATAAAGACATCCACGGCCTGCTAATAAAGTGCCCCTCCCTCTAAGTAGGGCGGTCGAACCAAAATTTTTTTTTTCGTTTTGAAAAAATTCTCGATTATCATCGGGAAGATAATGCATCCTACTCAATAAAAATCGAAAAATTATCAAAATCGAGCCAAGCAGTACAAAGTTATTGCAATTTTTGTGGCGAAATTTGGGTCACTTGTTTGGATCGGTTCGGCCATCTTGGACGACAGCGGAATAAGTTACGAGTTTAAAACTTAGTATAAATTATTTTCGCCAATAATTTACGCTAAAAATTAG